>LNSY01145993.1:0-11192 GCA_002024485.1 Artocarpus camansi
ATATGTATCTATGAGTTGACTTAGTATCTCATACACATGATTAGTAAAACATAATCATCAGTCAAACTTCATACTAGTCTTCTTTCATTATTATCCCAATAATAATGACCGACAAAGGATAATTTAGAATATAATTTAATTTTCATGTAAGAGTTTTACTATCAAATCACATACTTAATGACCTTAAGTAGAATTAACTATTGATAGAATTAAAATAAAAAACAATAATAAAAATGCCTCTTTATTAATAAAATGCAAATGTAAGGAAATTAATATGTGGTCATTACATTGGCCTAGGGCACATCACCAACACTCCTCCCTCTACCTTATTTCCTTCACTACAGTGGTCACAAAACACAACCTTTACCAGTGAGGTGCGATTCTATCATAATTTTGTGAGTCGCGATGACGGTCTTGGCAGCTCTGCTCCTTTGAGGCCTTCCCCTAATGGCCATCGATGGATTTATCGGTGCCAATCCTTTTCTTCATTATTTTTTTTTTTCATTTTTGTAATTATTAAAATTAAAAAAGGTTGTGATTAAAGATGTGTGCGTTTATTTTTGGTTGTGATTACGAGTGTGTTTATTTTTGCTTGTGATTTTGGACCACTGATTTATGATTTAATAGCTAAGAAAACAGTTCTTATCAATAAGACATTTTAGAAGGTCTTATTGTAGCATTTCCCTAGGCCTTTTAAAATAACAAATGAAGAAAGAAAACAATTTGTTATTAACCTAAGAAAAAATTATTCTTTCTAAACTCCGGCACCCCCCACCGTCATTCACCCTCTTCAAACCAACATCACCCTAACTTCTGTTAGAATTCTTAATTTTAAATATTTTTAATCTGTAGAACCATAAAATAACAATATCATAGTCCTAAGATCATACCATGCCAAATCATCAAATAAACCAATGCCTATATAAACCAATAACCATATAAACAAAATCAAGGAATAAGTATATGTATCCATGAAACTGTAACTTTTGGTTTTTTTGCAAAATTACTATGCTGATAGATGAATAGGTTATTGTCTTCCTTAATCAAATCATTTTAGTTGTTCAATAGGTTCTCTATTCTTGATGGGAAGAGTAAATATCTTAGGGACCATAACTTATAATGTCTTTATATACTTTTTCACTAGGATCTCATTAAACCTAGTTGGATTAGTATTAGATATCTACTCATTAAACCTAGACCTGAGTAGAAGCCTATGGGCTTTCTATAAATAGATCACTTAAAAAGCCCATTATAATTAAATGTTCAAAATATAAATATTATATTTTATATTGTCCACATTATTAAGAAACATAAATTCCCAACAATTTCTTACTTGGGTTACAAATAATTCCTGAAATAATTATATCAGAAGTTCCTTAGGCACGCATCTATATGCTATTTATCTTTAAACTTCACTTTAGTTTCAATCTGGTTTATCTATTATATTAGTATGGGATCAAAGCGGCTTTCTTCACACATAATCGTAACTAAATCTTTAATGGTCACCATACCAATATATTCAATGACATAGATCAAATATAAATGAGTAGTATGAAAATTACATGCAATAGTATCTCAAACATGCTTATTTCTAATTGGTTCTACTTTAGTATTTAGTGAGATCAATTGAAAATATCTAAACAAAATGCAAAAACCACATATAGAAAATAAACAAATTTAGAGATAAATCATAAACCATCTACTTTATTTTGTAGAAAATCAAAACATATGAATGTTTAAGAAAAATATAGAATATCCAAAGTTAACTCCTACTAAACCAAAGTATCGTTAAATAAACCAGCACCCATATGAGCAGTGTACTTATGAAAGACCTTGGCTTGGTTAACGGATCTGCAAGTATAGAGTTTGTCCTTATATATTCTATTGAAACCTAACAACTTTGAACTCTCTCCCTAACAACCAAAAACTCGATGTCATAGTATATCTTTAATGGCCTTTCAAAGCCACCTACTACATGTTGCTTAGTGATAAAGTTTCACAACCATTTCAAATGATTAGATGCCTCATAATAAGCTATGAACTCTACAACCATGGTTAAAGAAGTTATGAGTGTCTGCTTAACACTCTTTTCACAAATAGCTCTTCCAAATTGTTTGATCTTTGATGGTGAGTATGAAGTCTTTTGTTCTTTGCAAGTAACGCATAACCTGTTTGGCTAGTTTATGGGGATCCATTCCTAGGTTACTCAAATATCTACCTATCATTCTTATTATGCATGCAATATCTGGATGCTTATATAATTAAGCATACATTAGACTTCTTATAGCCGATACATGATGAGTTTTTTGCATTTCTTTCCTTTCAAGGTCATTCTTAGGGCATTGACTGAGACTAAACTTGTCTCCCTTAGCTACGGGCGTATCTCTTGATGAACAATCTTTCACGCGGAATCTATTTAATACTTTTTCAATATAGCCCTTTTGTAATAACCTAAGATACCTCGAAAGTGATCTCGTAATATCTATATGCCTAATACAAAAAAGTCATTCCCAAGATCTTTCATCTCAAAATTCTTTATCAAAAATCTCTTGGTTTTGTGTAATAAGCTTATATCACTACTTGCTAGCAGAATGTTATCGACATACAATATCATAAAGATATATTTACTCCTATTGAAATTGTAATATAACATAGTCATCAACCACATTCACCTCAAAACCATGTGAGGTAATTACTTGATGGAAATTGTGATGCCATTGATAGAAAGCCTGTTTGAGACCATGGATAGATTCTTTAACTCGTAGACCAAAACTTTAGATCTCCAAATACAAAGTGTTATGCTAGACCATATAAACCGTCTCATCAATGTCTCTATTGAGAAAAGTTGTCTTAACATCTATTTGATGTAACTCTAAATCAAAATGAGACATAAGTGCCATTATTTTTCTAAAAGAGTTGAAACTAGAAAGAAAGTATCTTTCTAACCTATGCCTTCTTTTTGAGTAAAATCCTTAGCAACTAGACAAGGTTTATATCTTTTGACATTGTCCTTTGAATCTTTTTTTGTTTTAAATATCAATTTGTAACCAATATGCTTCGCTCCTTTAGGCAACTCGAGAAGATCCCAAACGCCATTGCCTTTCATGGATTTCATCTTGTTTTACATGGCATAAATCCACTTTTGAGAGTTCAAACTTTGTATAGCTTATTGGAAGTTGATTGCATCATTTTCTGCTAAGCCTACATCAACTTTATATTTTTAGAGAAAGACGATATAATCATCTAGAATCACACTTCTTCTATCTGTAGTGCATCTCTTTGATGGCACTTCTTGAGGTTGTTGAGTTTGTTCTATTAATGTATTAGGAAGAGCCTCATTGTTGTCTTATTTTGAAACAATGTTCAAAATGAGAGCCTGGTCATTGTTGTCTTGTATCGAAGTTGTATCTTGAACGATGGTAGGAATTAAAGACTGACCATTTTCAATAGCAATTTCTTCTTCAAAGACAATACTCCTTACTTTATCTTCTCCTCCAAAATCACATCCTTACAGAATCTGGCATTTCGCGTCTTAAGAAGGACATAGTAGTTGGATCATACAGCTTAAAGTCTCGAGAGTACTCAGCATATCCAACAAAGTGGTAGCCCCAAATATATAAGTACATAATACTAGGGTTCTTACAAGTCCATAACTCATTAGGGGCTTCACTGTCGTTTTGCTTGGAACTCTATTAAAGATATATATTACAGTCTTCAATGCTTTTCCCCAAAGCGATATAGGTAAAAAAGAATGATTAGTCATACTTCTCACTATGTCCTTAAGTATTATGTTTTGTCTTTCAACAACACCATTTATGTTACATTTGTCTAGCATTGTTTTGTAGGACGATTCCACATTCTTTTAGAAAGATGGTGAAGGGTCCTAGATGTTATTCTCTTAATCTGTCATATCTACTATAGTACTTACCACCATAGTCAGATTTGGCAGCTTTAATTTTTTTGCTAAGTTGAAGTTCAACTTTGGCTTTAATGACTTAAAACATCCAAGGAATGTGACTTCTCATAGATTAAATATAGATAACCATATCTTAAGTAGTAGTCTATGAACGTAATGAAATATTGTTGGCCATTCTAAAAAGCTGTGAGGAATAGACCACATATATGGTATGTATAAGTTTTGAGACATCTTTACATCTGTTGACATCAGATTTCCTTATGTTTGTCTATTTTCCCTTGATGCACTCAACAAAGACTTGAAAGTCTGTCAAATCCAAGGGACCAAGGATCCCATCATGCACAAGTCTCTAAATTCTCTATTTAGATATATAACCTAAACAATTGTGCCACAAGGTGCAGAATCTTATTTAATTTATGCCTCGTCCCTCTTGTATTAGTGTGCATAATTTCATTATAGGAATTGATATTATCAAGCATATAAAAATTATCAATTAAAGAAATGATATCAATAAGATTTGAATTTGAAAAAGACTAACTTTATTATTTTCAAAAGAATAAGAATAAGTGAATTTGTCCAAACTACAAATAGAAATTAAGTTCTGTCTAAAAGACCATGCAACATAAATCTCATTTAAATCCCAATAAACTTCAGTCTTTAATAATAATCTAAAGTTTTCTTATAACTTCAACTGGAACTTTATTGTCATCGCCCATAAAGATGATCTTTCATATAACCTAAATGCTTGTGCCACAAAGTGACGAAATCCTTATTTAATTTACGCTTTATACTATATGTACAGTATGCAGAATTTCATTATAGGAATTAATATTATCATGTCTATAAAGATTATTAATTAACTAAACAAAATCAATAATTTGAGTTTGAAAAAGACTAACTTTATTATTTTCAAAAGAACAAGAATAATTGAATTTATCCAAACTAGAAATAAAAATTAAGTTTTATCTAAAAGACATTGCAACATACGTCTCATTCAAATTCCAATAAACTCTAGTCTTTAATAATAATAACTTCAACTAAAACTTTATTGCCATCACCTATAAAGATGAATCTTTCAGCATCACTTAGTGGTTTGCTCCACAAATAACCCTGTATAGATATACTTATATAAGTAGTAGCACTAGAATCTATCTACCAATTATGTTTACATAAAGAAGCTAAATTAACTTCTAAACAAACTAAAGTAAGAAGATTACTCTTCTTTGCACACCAAGCAGTGTATTTTGAACACTCTTTCTTCATGTGTCCACCCTTCTTGTAAAATTAGTAGGTGAATTCCTCATTATGCTTCTTTTATTTCTTTTGCTGAGACATTCCTTCTGCAGCATTCTTAGCTCCATTGTTTTTCTTATTCTAAGAGGTCAATGCTATGTGAGGACTTTCAGTCCTATCTCGTTGAATCATTTCTTCTTCTTACACTTAATGAGATATTAGCTCATTCAGAGTCAATTTGTTCTTTTAGGTATTATAGCTCACTTTGAATTGTTAGTATTGTGCAAGAAGAAAGATAAAAAATAAGTGCATGAGTAAGTTCTCAGATAGCTTTAACTTTAGTGACCTTAGGTTTAGAGCAAGATTAGACATCTCTATGATGTACTCCCTTATGTTTCATTTTCCTTTATACTTTATGAAAACAAGTTTCGCCGAAAGTTTACTCGTTTGTAACTTTTAATTTTTTTAACAAAATATTACTCTATTTCCTCAAGGAACTTCTTAGCATCACTGCTCTCATTAACAGAGCCTTGAAACGCTTCTAGAATAAAGCATTTCATACTCATTAGACACATGTGATTAGAGCAATCCCACTTCTTAATTTTGGTTTCATTTATGATGTCCTAGTGGAAGTAGGTCGTTTTGCCCTTAGCGCAAGACCTAAATCTATACATACGAGTACAATTTCCACTCACTCTTTTCAGACAATAAAATTTGTCTCATTTAGTATTAGGAAATTATTGACTTGAGCAAAAATATTTGTAACAGTAGTAATTGAAACTGATAGAGAACAAAATAAAATAACATACTCAATCAAATAACAAGTCATAATAAAAGCAAACAAATGACATAATCAAAAACTAAATTGAGGGTCCCATCTCAAAATACCTAGCACAACATCGAAGTCTAGTCATTGGACAGAGACATCAACTGTAAGTAGTACTCTCAACATAGTAATTAAATACTGACAACAAATCCTATTAAACAATAGCCTTTTTTTAGACCGATTGTTGTTCAAATAGAAAGCTTTATAATTTTTATATACTTATTACCATAGGTGTGTTCGTTATTTAGCCGAATAATAACCTTTTTTTAAGCCGGTCACAATTTGCATAAATAACAAACATTCAAACATCTTGATATTTTGAATTAAATTCAACCAATAAAGGTTATTTCGGCAACATGTTATTTCAATCAATCTAATAAAAAATGTAGAATATAAACTGTGCAAATTATAATCTTTAATCATAATGCAAACAATTGTTTTGAAATTCCTTTTTTTTTCTTTTATAATATGCACAGCGTCGCATTAGTGCACTTGCGGCGCTCGTGCCACAGCGCTACAGATTTTTTGTCTAATAAAACTACGCTTCTCATAAAAAAAATGTCTTGTTCCAGATGGGGTTTGTGTTCAAAGCGTAGAACATCCTGGCCGTGTTTGGGATGCAAAATTCTTGGAAAGTCGAGATATTGTGACGGCATGTCCAGATGGAGTGGTACGTATTTGGACAGTGCATCAGGATAAGTTTGCTGATCCACTTGATCTTGAGTCATATGTGTCGCAACTTTCTCAATGCAAGTTGAGCAGGTATGAAGGTTGACCATCCATATCCAGTATCCAGTAATATTTTATGGCTAAGTTCTTGCTTATTTACACAAATAAATTCCTCTCTCTCTCCCTCTCTCTCTCTCTACATTGCCTTTCAACTCTTGGGTCTACATAAGGATGACTTTCACTCTTCTCTTTGCAGTTATTCATTTTGCATTTATTTTTGGAATTTAGCTGATTTACTTTTATGACCTTTTTGTTTTAGGAAATGAGTTGGAGGATTAAAACTAGAAGAGTTACCAGGGTTGGAGGCGTTACAGATTCCAGGTGTGTGATATAAGCGTTTTCGATTCTGTAGGGATATGCAGCTCAATTTTATCAAGTTTGATTGACTAAAATTTTAGAATTTTTAAGTTTATGAATTGTGATTGTAGTTTAAGTTGCTGGATGAGCCACTGAATAAGCTTTTCGATATAAGAAAATAAGTTGGGATGCTGGCCGTTCACCTACCTACTTCTTTATATAGAGTTCATCAATTTATTATTTTTATGCGCTTAACATCCTAATGGTTTTGCCATGTTTTTGTTAGCTTATACATTGTTTGTTTCTATATCGTATCAGGAACCAGTGATGGGCAGACAAAAGTTGTTAGAGAAGGGGACAATGGCGTGGCATATGCATGGAATTTGAGAGAACAAAGATGGGATAAGGTAATCTACTAACTGGTAATGCATTTGCCTTATCCGGTTAGTTTCGATATGGCTTCTTCTTTTTCAGTAATGTAAACTAAGAATTTAATCACCTGAATGCTTCATTGATCCATGAAATTCCACTCATCTGGTTTAAGATCATTGTTAGGGACTTGATGTTTTTATGGTCAGTAATTCATTTTGTTTTTTTTTTGGTGAAGCACTTTTGTTTCCTTTTACTTCTAACACAAAAGAGATTTCTCCTGCTATATTTATTATGGTTTGACTGTCGTCGGTGAATTGAGAATTCACTTTTCTAATTTTAGTGCTTCTAAAACTTTAGTTATGTTTCCTCTCTATTTACTTAGTCCTTTAGTTTGTGACTCATTCATAAGTTCACAACAGGATAATTTTCCATGTTGTATGCTTATGTTTTCTATTCAGATTGGCGAAGTTGTGGATGGACCAAATGATGGCATGAAGCGTCCTGTTCTTGATGGAATTGAATATGATTACGGTCAGCATCTTATCTTTTTGGAAATTGGAAATTGTAATATGCTATATGTTCTTTGGTTAGGTTTTAAAATTGTCTACTTTTCTGTTCAGTGTTTGATGTTGATATTGGAGATGGTGAGCCCATTCGTAGGTTGCCCTACAACCGTTCTGGTACATCTCTCATTCTTTTATGTTTTCCCCTGTTTTTGGGCTATGTTATTTTTTCAAATTGTGTAATCTCTTTGTTCATTTTTGAGGAAACAGACACAGGATAACGTGAAAAGATACATCATAAATATTGAAAGTTTTGTGTGCACTACTTGATATTGATTTCTGCTTATCAGAAAAATGTTTATCGTGATAAACCTTAAGCTTCGTAAAGGATGATGTTTCATTAATGTTACGAACCTAAATTGTAGAATGTGTGCAGTTGCGATTCTCTCAGTGGAACTGGGAATTATATTTAGGTTTAGTGGATCCTAAAAACACTTGTCTGGATGGACATGGCTCTTCTGTTGTGTGATTTGTGGTGCATTTAATTGTCGATTTAAAAAATTAAGCAGCAATACAAGTATTTTGATTCAGATAACGCATACGCTGTTGCTGACAGGTGGCTTCTGAAGGAGAATCTACCGCTTGCCTACCGGCAACAAATCGTGGAGTTCATCCTCCAAAATACTGGACAAAAGGTCTTTGCACTTGATCCATCTTTCTGTGATCCGTTTACTGGCTGTGAGAATGATTCCATTTTCCATTCGTTTCTCTGTATAATACTATGAAATCCTTGATGTATTTTATTATGCCTTGTCTTCATCTTGATCCTTTCAAAATTTGAGGAAACTTCGTTTTGACTTGAGTACTTGTGTGCTTTTCATTTCAGCTAGCGCTTATGTTCCTGGAGAATATTTCAACAACTCTGGTAATTTTAATAATTCTGTCGATTGCAGATTAATTACCTTGCCAGCTTAAGAATCTCAACTTGTAACTCTTGTCTAATATTTGATATTCAACAGCCACGGCTACAAAACCAACTTTCAAGCAAATTCCTAAGGTATGCTTTTAACAGCTTGTCTTTAATTTGCAGGATTGCTAAATGATCCCGTCACTGGTATCAGAAACTACTTTGTCAAAAGTGTCATTTAGTATACAGTTCAGAGTTCAGAACAACATGCCAAAATTGTGTTGTATGCTGTTGATAATGAGTAGCTCATTTGAAGTATCGGGATAATTCAAAGAATACTAAGAGGAAATCCTGCTTGAGTTATTAGAGTTGGATTGCTGAGAAATGAATTGGCTAATTTTGTTGTTGTCTCTCAGGTCTTTTTCTGTAAAATGGAGAATAAAACTTGTCTTTTTCTTTTTTTTTTTTTCAATCTTTCTAGAAAGGAATGCTTGGCTTTGACCTGGCTCAGTTTGATGGGATCCTCAAGAAGATTAAGGAGTTTAACAGTTCCCTGCACTCTGATCAGGTAGGTTATTTGTTCCAGTTATTACAAGGTAGATTAATCGAGGGACAAAAAATGTGGAACAATGTGGTGACAGTTTAGAATTGTTTAATTGAGGCTCTCAAATATTGAATTGTATTCATGTACTCTTACAAATGTGAATATTTCATATGAGATTTTCAAACTAAATGGTAGTCGGTATAATATTGTTTAAGGATGAGGAGACTTACTTAAATTGTTGGAAGTGATCTAATTGTGCGAATTTATAGGATTTCTGTCCAATAATTCTTGTCTCTCAGAAGATTTTACTATTAGCTCTACTATATTGTTTTCAATTGCCTTTCATTGTATAGAATTGTCCTTTTCAATTCATTTAACTATTTTCTTTAAGAAGTTTTTATTTTAGATACTTGAAAACATTGTCTTTTGATCCTTTATTCTCTCTTTTATGGAATATATTGGCTTCATTTAGAAAGACTATCTTTGTCCACTTACTTATAAAATAATACATACCACATCACTCTTTCCCAGCTCTGAGGTAGTAATTTGCACTAATTCTAAGTTGACGGGTATCCTTTCCTTATATAATGTACCATAGTGGGGTACATTTTTCAAATAAATGGTATATTTTAAAAGTCACCTTTTGACTTGAACTTTTTTCAACAAAATTATTATGTCGAGATAACAAGTGATTTTTTTCCCCTCCTAAACATAATTTCTCCAATCTATATTAGCCAATCAATTGTTGTCTCTGGTCTTTTGTGTTTGCAAATCTGTATGGTTTTTTGTTTCAAAGCTGTTATATTATTTAGATATCACTTTTCTGAAAAATGGTTCTGTTCTTTTGAAGGAAAAGAAGCACTTGGCTTTATCGGACCTTGAGACTTTCAGACTGGATGCATTAGTTAAAGTTTTGAAGGACACATCACATTATCATTCTATTAAATTTTCAGATGCTGATATTGCTGTGTTGCTAAGATTACTAGGATCATGGCCAATAGCAATGATATTTCCAGGTAGGAGTGCGAGACTTCTAAAGTTTTGGTCGCCAGTTGATAATTTGGATTGTTTGTCTTTCAGATGTCGATGAGACAAAAACTTATTCTTGTTAGTAGATAACCTTTTCCAACTTTGTATATGCTTCGACTCATAAAACTTCAGTTTTCAAAGGAGGAGCCATACCAAATGTGTTGTATCTACAGAATTTGCACTCCAATTCACTTTATGATTGTGTGCTCATTATGTAAAATGCCCAGATCTTGGATTATTACCGTTTATTCGTGATAGTTTTATTTCAAATGGAAATTAATTTGACTTTAACTCTTAACACTTCCAAGGAAGGTCATTTTTTTTATTGTCTTCTATTTGCAGTTATTGACACTCTCAGGATGGTCGTCGTGCACCCAGATGGCACAAATGTACTTCTCCAGCATGTTGAAGCTGAAAATGGTACTGAAGTTAGAAATCTAGAGTCTTCCAAAATTTTGGTTGAAAAATTACCGTATGAATTCCTTTTTCTGTGAATACTTGCTTTTTTGGTGTGCTTTTATGTGTTTATAGTTTTTTTTACTGATTTCCTTTCCTCTGACCAGATATTTTAATAGAACTAATTAGAAAGGTCTCCGAGAACCATTCACTTCCTGCAAAACTCCTGACTAGCATTCGTCTTGTCTCCAATCTATTCAAGAATACTTGCTACTTATTCGGGTATAAAAGTATATGTCTGATATAATCTCAAGTATAAAGTTGTCTAAGTAATAAATTTCAATGAGTCCGAGATCAATCCACATGGAAAAAATATTGTAAATGTTCAATATATTAATTCTATTATGTTTAGCTAAAGAATCTAAGAATAAAAGTTAATT
>LNSY01146167.1:0-10017 GCA_002024485.1 Artocarpus camansi
TGGAAAAAGGAAAAAAATATGTAAATACGATAAATAAATTGTAAATAAAATTAACTTTTATTCTTAGATTCTTTAGTTAACATAATAAAACTAGTATATTGGACTATTGTAATTTCTTTTCCCTATGGGATTGACCTCGGATTCATCGAGATTTATTACTCGAACAACCTTATACTTGAGGTTATATCGGATATACTTTTTGACTCGAACAGTGCCTTAGTGTACCTTTAACGTTCACAAAATCATGTCACAAGGTCAAAATCTCCATTTATGTTTTAAGCGATGAAAATCAGTGAAAAACAACTATTTTCATATAGCCTAGTCAGCCTGCCAATCCCCCTGGTCTGACCTACCAAACTGTAGAGGTTTGGCCAACCAGCAACCTGAGTTTGGCCTACCAAACCTGATGAGGACATCAAGGCTACAAATAATTTTCAAGATCCGATTCAAGTTCCAGTTGGTTCAATGACGAAGGCTCAAGCTAAAAGACTCAAAAAAGGGCTGAATAACTTAGTCTAGAGAGTTCTACAACAAGAAGAGAGTGTGTTCACTACTGAGGGTGAACAAAGGGTAGTTTTACTCATCAAAGTTGATCCAAAAAAGAGCCAATCAGCATACACACACATTGAGTCATTGCATGGCTAACTTGCATGCCTATGTCGTACACTTACACTTGTAGGAGTGGTGTGTCCAGTAAAGAATCAAAATTCAAGATTCAAGATTTGAATTCTTTATAATCTTATTTTAGTTTAAGTTTCAGTTTCATAATTTGAAATTTAGAATCTTTGTTTAGACTTTATTATAGACGTGAATAGGAGGAAGGAATCTTGAGTTAAATTTGATTCCACCCTAGAGCTTTATTTTGGCATTTCTTTCATTAAAGGTAGATTAGGAATTTTACATTTAAAATAAACCCCATGTGAATTTTGGCCACATAAGGCCATCTTTCAGATTACGTAATTCAGTTTTGATGTTCATTCATATTGAGAGTTATTCTTCTTGAGTTCTTGAAGAAACTTATATGAACTTATCAAGGATTCCTTGTGGTGTTCAAATTGACTTATCAAACAGACTTTCTACCCTGTTTGTGGCGTCTACACCATTCTAAGGTTCTTAAGCAACGGGTTGCGATTTCCATCCAACCTGAGAGATCTTGGGTTTGATTTTTCTAGATTTGGTATTAGGTTTTGTAGCATTGTTGGCATGGTTTGTATCAATTGGTATCAATGCTTACGATTGTTAGGTTTGCTTATCCTTTTTTTTCCTTGTTTTCCAAATCAAATTCGTGAAGTTAGGGTTAAGGTATAAAATTTGTGAAGTTAGGGTTAGGGTGTCAATTCAACCAAAAAAATATTTCGAATTTGGTTTTTTAGGATTTCTTGAAATCATCTTTAGTGGTTGTTGAATTATTTCTTTAGTCTTTAAAGAGGCAAATCCGAATTGCTCTTTTGGTTTTTAGGGTTACAATTTTTTGGTTTTTTGAATTTCTCTAGGGTTTTGCATTAATTCTTGGAATTTTTTTTAGGATAGCCAGATCTGAAAATTGCTAACTGACCCTAGGGTAGGCGTTTCTTGTTTTCTTAGGGTTTGCGCGTAAGTTTGTGGGAATATCCTTAGGGAGGCTGAAAACTCACATAGGCGCTTCTAGGGTTGCTTTTGGTTTTGGTATTTGGTATTTTTTGGGATTCTTGTTAATCTGATATTGCAATTCTAGTTTGACATTGTGGATTCTCTTGTGATCCTGGTCTACAATCTTGATTTGTTCTGGTCGTTCCTCGTCGAATTATTAAAAAAAAAAAGAGGCAAAGTGAAGAAAAGAACAAAAAAGAAGAAGAAAAAAAAGAAAAATCAAGAGGATCTTAAAAAAAAGACTTTGGGAACCCTTCTTAAAATTTTTTGTTCTATTCTTGTTTCTCACGTCTTAGACCCCCTTTTGCCAAAACCCCACGCTTGAGTGACAAAAATCATCAAAATCTGTGGCCCAACTTGTGTCCTTTGGTTTGTCTTCCGCCTTAATTACTGCTTGAATCTTTCTTGTTATTGTTTGATTAGTTTTGAAAGAACTAAAAGAAGACTATGAGTGGAAAAAAAGGAAAAGAGTGTAAGTGTATTAAAGGGTAAAGCCAAATTAATTGAGTGAAATATGAGTGAATTTGAGTGAATCATTTAATTTTGAGTGAAGCACATGAAGGATTGTGGTTAGGTTCCTTTCTATATTGTTCTAACTTTATTTTGCAGAATTCAATCATGTCTCAAAATTAAGAGAATAACACAAATAAAGAAATTAAAACACTTGTTGGACCAAACCTGCAAATGCAAGCACTGATGGGGGAGATGAGATAGATGATGAGGATGGAATTAGAGCATATACATGAGAGGTTGGATAAGGTTGAAGAGGAGACACAATGGGGACACTAACCATTTGCTCTGAGTACCCCAAAGAGGAATAGGATGCACCAAAAGGAATTTAAGGATTTGGATGAACTTAAAGGGGATGGTTTAGAGGAGGAGTTTGATAGGATGTTAGTGGGCAGCCATAGAAGACTTGGTCGAGATAAAGAAGCTAGAAACTAGGTAGACAACAACTTGGGAAGTATCAAGATGAAAATTCTAGCATTTAAAGGAAGAAGTGACCCTGAAGCATACCTTGAGTAGGAAAAGAAGATGAAGTTGGTTTTTGATTGTCATAACTACTCTGAATTAAAGAAGGTAAAACTTGTTGCCATTGAGTTTACTGATTAGGCTATTGTGTGGTGGGATCAATTGTACATCAATAGGAGGCGAAACAGGGATGGTCCTATTGAAACTTGGGATTAGATGAAAAGAGTGATGAAATGATGATTTGTGCCAAGTCACTACTATCGGGATCTATATCCTAAGCTGCAAGGTCTCCATCAAGGTAACCAGAGCATATATGAGTATTATAAAGAGATGGAGATGGTTATGATTAGAGCCAATGTAGAAGAGGATTGGGATGTGACAATGGCTAGATTTTTGAATGGTTTAAACCGAGAGATTGCTAACACGATCGAGATACACCATTATTGGAGTTGGAGGATTTGATGCATATGGTAATCAAGGTTAAGTGGCAACTCAAGAGAGGTGGTACACAGCCAAGACTAGCCCCACAACGTCTGAGTACAGCTCCTTGGAGGACGAGCTACCCAACGAAAGAAGAAATTCCGTCCACCTCTAAGGCCAAACTCGAGCACAAACCAGCCACCTCCACCACAGTTTCTCAAGGTAAATCAGCTCCTACTTCAAATCGTTCTAATGAGATTAAATGCTTCAAATGCCAAGGGAGAGGACATAGAGCTAGCTAATGTCCAAACAAGTGAGTTATGGTGATCTGGGAAAATTCTTCAACAACGTATATTGTTCCTAAGTTAGAGATTGACAACTTCCACTACAAGAGTTGAAACCAATTCCCGTCTGCCTACTATCAAGTGAACTCCCCTTCATGGTGCTTACTTGTTTCCCTAAAGAAATGTACGAACATAATTAGTGACAAAATTCTACAATTCAGGTACTAATAGGCTTTTCAAATTAAATTTTTAACAGAAAAATAACACTTACCTCATTGTTACTGATGTGAGAAACTTTTTACAATTCTTCTTCTAGTATTCATCTTTGTTGCAATATTTTTCAGTTGCGTTTGGGTCCGTTCTTTCATTCGTGTCCATGAAAGGGTGTTTACTTGACTCATACAATATTGCTCCTCCCGCATTTATATTTGGTTTTCTTTTCCTTTTTCGTTCTTGTGAACTTTGATCGTGGTGAGAAAAATACCAATTCAACATTTTGCCCCATTTGAATAAACACATCTTTTTGACTTTTCTGGGTAGGACGGCTTTTTCTAGTTTGTTTTTCTTATTCAAATTTGTAGGGAAAAAAACAAAACTAATTATCAAATCTAAAAGTTAAACGTCTTTCCCTTTTTTTTTTTAAGAAGTGAAATGCCTTTCCCAAAATAAAATGATAAATTACAAAAAAAAAAGAAAAGAGAAACTAGTTGTGTAATTGCAAGTCCACTTGGTATCTTTTTTTCAAGAAATAACTTTTTTTTAAAACAAAAAAAAATTAATACGTTTATTATTTTAATATGAAAAAAAATTCTTGTTTTTAAAATATATATATTTAAAATTTTAAGTAGTGATTGCTGATAAATATGAGCCTGCCAATGGGCTAAAATCAAGGATAAGATAGGCATTGGTGCCATGGTGAGCCCATCGAGTTGGAACAGCCTCCTTGGTAAAGACACAATCACCATTATGTTTGGGTCGATGGGTTGTGATTGGTGTTAGAGTTGGTTTAAGTCGCCTATATAGCTACTAGGTCAAGTAAATGAATTGGGACGGGTGCTTGGGTGGGTGTGGGTGTGACTGTGACGGGTCAACGAGGTAAAGAGGGTTTTGGAATGGTCCCTTCTTAATTTCAAGGATGGACCTGACCAGGCCTCAGCACTACTCTTGGTGTGGCCTCTGTTTTAGTCCTAGTTTGTTGGCCTAACGAAGATAGCAGTCCCCACCTACCAACTAGCTTTGCCAATCTAAGCCTGTAACGTCAACCTAGGTAGTGGTATTGGCCCAACTCTTACGACAATCCTATCCTAGTGGACTCACTTTGGTGTTTGTCTTGATCCATTTATTTGCAATTTTTTTTATCTCTTTATTAAAAAAACATGAAGCAAAATCATAGCTATAAGTGTCTTTTTTTAAAACAAAAAATAAAAAAAAATGATTATCAAATATGTAATTTTATTTACAAATGAAAATAAAAGCAAAAAAAGTTTAGTTTTTTATGTAAAAAATAAAAACAAAAACGTTTCCTGACATGGATTATAACGCGACTCTTTGGCAAAGCTTTTTAGAAGATTATTTTAGCTAATTGCATCGAAAAGCTACTTTTAAAAGTATTTAATGATGTGCAATCTTATTTTAATTTCATATGGTTATGATTTCATTAGTTACAAAATAGTAGGGTTTACTATAAAAGATATACTACATGTTAAACTAAAACTTATAATTTTATGAGCAACAAGATTTTAACCTTACGAATGCAAATGATTTTTCTTGAATGATATATTGAAGAGATGCTAATCAAAGCTATGGTATGGGTCGTCAAAAAATGTTTCCGACTTTGAAATTTGTGTGAGAGTTTCGACGAGGCACTATAATTTTAATTATAACATTTTTATTTTTTAAAGAAAATTTTAAAACAAATTAAATTTATAAAAACTCTTTAAAAAATACAATTCTAAACCTTTAAAAACCATAACTATTAGTTCTCTTTTTCTATTAACTAAAAAGCGACAGCAAAACCCCGCCAAAGGTTCCAATTTCTTCGTTTGTCAGATGAACTCAAGAGCTGCCTTGACCTTTCTAGCTAAGTCTGAGAACAAATATTGATTAACACAGGTGGCCAAAAACCGGCGGCGCTGGTGGTTTAAACACAGGGGCCCCTTTTTTAATGACAAAGTCAAGTGGCCCATTGGTCATGAATAATAATACAAGGTGATTTACCTCTCATTTTGGACACTTTCTTTCTTTACCATTATCGCCATGATCATAGCTATAGATATCTACGAACCATTTTGGACACTTTCGTAGACTTCTTTCCTCAGTATTATGGTCCTGATCATTATAATTAATTTAATCTAGTAAAATTGAATAAATTTTGTCTCGTTTTAGACTAATTTTGTTTGTCCTAATCAATTATATCAAGACTAGTTAGCTTTTTACTATTATATTTTTCAGTCAGAGTTGTCATCTTTGTAGATTGCGAAGAGAAGAGAAAAGAAATGAACCCCTCGGCGGAACTTTTGTTTGTTGTTAAGGCTTGTTTGGAAACGCTTTTTAGAAAGTGAAAAAAAGAACTAGGTCATTATTAATTAAGAATAACCAAAATCTAATAGTATTTAATAGATAACTTATTTAAATTAAAAAAAAATTATATAGAATAATGTAGGAAGAAACACGAAATAACAGAAAGAATGATAAACAACAAGGAGGAGGAGGAGGATAAAGTAAAATTGAAAATTTAAGTGTTTAAAAAAAGCACGCGATTTTAAAAATATTATATACTTAAATATTCTTAAAAGTGCATTATTTACATACATTAAGAATTGAAACTATTATTTGCTGCAATTTTCCTTTTTGGAAATTATTTTTTGAGTTTTTAAGCCCAAAAATTGCTCCTGATAATGTTTGAAGGATTTGTTAGAAGTGTTTTTGCTTCTTAAAAAGTGTTTAATCAAAGCTATAAAATTTAGCATTTATAAAAGTACTTTTGAAGTTAAAAAAATACTTTTGAAATAAATTTTGAAACTTATTCTAGAGTTTTAATAATATATTACAAACTTTATTATATTATTTGTATTACTTATTAAAAAATTTTAAAGCTACTTTGACTCATTTAAACAATTTTTTTTAAATAAGGTTTTATACACTCATTAAAAAGCCACAACCTTTCCTTCTATTTTTCTATTGACTAAAAGTACAAGAAGAATCCGTGTTAAGCAAGCCCTTAGTAAAAGGAGAGAAGTAAAAACTGTCTTTGAATGATTGCTTAGAGCCATATTTTAAAAGAACTAAAATGATAAAAATGACTTTAAAATTTTTCAATAAATAATAAAAATTAAAATTGGTACAAGTTTGAGGTCTCATTTAGAATCACTTAAAATAAACTGCTTTTGGCTTATTTAATTCAAAAATTGCTTTCGGACGTGTTTGAATGGACAAGCAATTTGGGTCGTGTTTGAATGGACAAGCAATTTGGGTCACAAGCCACATCGTTGGTGTTTATGGAAAAAGTATTCATTAATTTTTTTTAATTAACTCATTAACCTTTTATTTATGAATAATATATTACATATTTCATCCATATCATTATATTATATTTTTTATATCAATAAAAGCTTTTGACTTATTTAACTAAATATGTTTAAAAGTTTTTTTCAAATTAAAAAATACTTTTCTATCCACCATCCAAACGCTAATTAAAAAGCTATAATTTATGCTTTTCTTCTTTTGATTGCTTCAAAGTAAAAGCACAAGCTTATCCCAAACGAATCCTGAAAGTCTATTTTAGAAGTGCTTTTTCAAAAAGTCACATCTTGTGACTTTAACTGGTGACATCTTTAGAGAGCTATAACACTTTTGTTAGATTATCCAAAACGCTTTTAGAAGCATCTTTTGGATTTAAGAAGTTAAAAGCATTTTCTACAAAACCTTCTCAAACAGAGGCCAAATAGATTAGTCGTGACCAGTTGGTCAATCAATGAATGATTCCCTTTGAAGTTAAACAATAAAGAAATTAAGATGCTATTTTTCATTAATTATTATCTATTAATGAGCCATGGTGTTTGAATCAACTAAAAATTAGTTAACATAAAGTGTGTTTGGTTCATTGGACTATTCTTTATTTTTTAGTTCTTTGTTTTCTTGTATTTTTATATTTTGTAAGTGATTTGTGTGATAATAAATGTTTTGGACTCAAAAACACTGATTTGATACATTTCGGGTTGGAGAGTTGAAGTTCGGAGGAAATCAAAAGGAAAAACAAACATTTTGGAACTACTAAAATGGCACCACAATGCCAAATTTTTTCATTCCCTCGTGCCATAAGGCAGAACTGTAGTGCCCTAGCACAAAATTTCTTCGCCCTCGTGAGAAATCTTGCAGCTTTAGCATTTGGCTCAACCGCACCAAACATTCCTCACAACCACACCAACATTCTACATAAGCTCGTGGCAGTGCTAAAACAAGGCTCTTGGCGGCGTGCCTCTTGTCGTTAGACTTTGTGTGTTTGTTTTTTTTTTTGCACTCCTACGCGGACTTCTTCTGCCCCTTCATGCGTATATTAATTTTGCATGAATTTTAAGTTCTAAAGGCTTTAAACATAGTACGAAAACCTAGATCTATAAAAACCCCATTATAGGATACAAGTAAAAACATTTTGACACTCCAAAAATTAGAAACCTATTCACCAAAAGAAAGAGAGGAAGAGAAAGACAAGGAGGAAATCAAGGGCATTTGTAGCCTTTGGAAATCCTTGAAATTCATCATCAACCCTTTTCTTAGTTCATACTCTTGAACTCCAATTGTTGTTAGTTTTTATGCTTTTGTTGTGTATTTTAATTATATTGAACTAAGTTTATTTATGGTTAAACGTGAATTCAAAGCTATAGATATGTTTATATAGTTGATTGAATGAATTATTCTCCAAATTTCTTGTTGAAATTGCTTATATTTTGCTAAATTTACTGTTCATTGCTGATTTTTATGGTGTTATTTAGGTGCACAACTAAGTAAAACTTGAAAATTGCCTATCATTAGGTTAGAAATCTTGATCTGTAATTGTCTTAAATTTTTAACCATAAGTAAAATATTGTGATACATGATTGCAGTGAGACTTTTGTGTGATTATGATGTGAAATGTAACTTAAGTTAAATGAATCTAGCCTTTGTGTGCTTAATCATTGTTTAATGGTGGAGAATGAACCTTTAACTTGTTTTAATATTATTGGTTGCAATCCCTTTAATTTAGAGTTGCATTTATTTATTTATTTATTTTAGTTTTGTTATTTTAAATTTCATCAATTTAGTAATTAATTCAAAAACCCCAAAAATAACAATAAATTAATTAAATTTAATCCTATATAGGAATGACTCTTGGTTCCCATTATACTCGTTTACGACTATTTTACTAATTATAAAGATTTTAATTTCGATAGTTCTGTTTGGGAGCTATCACTGAGCAACCATCATAATTTCAATTGTTGTTTAATAAAGCATTTAATTAGAACTAAACAGAAATTACTTCAAATTAAAATGAACTGTCCAACTTAGAATTCAAACCCAATCTATTTCAACATTTCAAACCAATATTGAACATTAATTTTACTCTCATATATTTGTATTTATAACTTAATACTATTGTTTTATTTTTATTTTTCAATTAAATATTTTTAACATATTTCATATATCTTTTTTAACTAAATGAATTTCTTATGATTCAAACTAGAGTTCTTAATGCTCATCTAGATGTACATTTTGTTTAGAGTTCAATTTTAAATCAACACTTTAATTGCACATCTAAATACTAGTTTGGATTGCATTTTAAAGTATATAGTTTATTTTTTTTTCCGGTTTAAATCAACACAATTAAACAAATGAGCCAAACAACGATACTTTTAACATGAAGATATTTGTCCACGGAAGGAAAGAACTACCATCACAATCTTTTTAGGACACTGCACAAAAGAATTGACATCCAAAAATCCATCGGACTACCTCGCGTTAGAGTTTTTACATATACCTATTAAATAAAAAAATAACATTTGAAAGAAAATAGCGACCCCACGTTAAATTCGCAAGAAAAATAATTAGCAGGAGAATCGCAAGTTCTACCTTTCTTACAGAAAAAATGCCCATCAAAAGTACATTACATGGTAAAATCCTGACTGTAAAAACCAAATAATAATAATAAAATAAAGGGGGTGCATAATATTCGCAAGTCGGCTACTTAGCCGCCAAGTCACGCCAAAATAGATGGTGCAAGGGCGGTTGAGGAGGGCAAGTCATTGAAATTGAAATACATTAAAGTCGTCCGAGATTAAAAAACTGAGTAATTCAATAAACACTTTAACGGGGTGTAAGACTAGGGGAGGAATAATGTTAGTGATGATGTCTTAGGCCTTTTCTTTTTCTCTTTTTCCCCACTGATAATAATGACGTCTGAAGTATATATTATAAATGAGCGGGTGTAATCTCACTTGGATGAAATTATATTATATATGTATAGACAAAGCCTTAAGTCTGATGATACCTGACTAATCTAACATTTGTAGCATTTTCTGTTCATTAACATAACATCATTTATATCTTTGCGTAACACTTAATTTAGTTAAATGTAACCTTTAACATTACAAACGTTGAAATATATTTATTATTTGTTACACTAACACTCCATTTAGTTGGTGGGATAAAGATAATGATGGAAAGGATTAACATAATC
>LNSY01146195.1:0-11074 GCA_002024485.1 Artocarpus camansi
AATTTTCTTAAAATTTAAAGCGAGTATACAAAAAATTCCCAATTAGCTACATTGTCTAGAGTAGGTGTTGCATTTTGAATGAGTTTTTCATCTTTTTCCTTTGAATCAAAATCCAACTAGGTAAAAACAAAACAATGCTTTAAGTTAATAAGTTATTAATTGAATTCAACAATTTATTATTGGTTTAGTAGTTACCAATTAATTATTTAATTTATAGGAATAAAAGTAAAATCTAACAATTGGATTTTTCTTTAGTAACATAAGAATGAATTATATAAAGAAACATGAATTACTAATCAAGAAGCAACTATCAAACAAAAAAAGAGTGCGAGTTCTTTTTTTTTTTTTGAGAAATTATGTAAGATAAAGTGTGCTTCTTTTTTCTATAGGTTGAAACATAATTTTCAAATTAAGTTCAGAATTAGTAGATGCTGCCAAAGGAAATGGCAATATGGCAATACCATATGCAATAAAGAAGATACTCATAGAATGACCAAGACAAATAGGATTTTGCATATCTTGTTAGGTGATTTCTTTTTTACATTTTTATTTCTTATGTTTTGGGGTTATCAAAAAATTATACCATGTATTATAGAGTGTGACATATTTGTGTCTTCATAATATAAATTTATGCAAAATCTATGTTTTTTTTCAAGTCAGTAAAGTATTTTGATAATATAAAAACCAAAATATTTTTAAAGAAAAAAATTGAGAAGGCAAAAAACGAAAAAAGTTTTCAAAAATTAGAAAAAAGAGAAAGAAATATAAACTGGATTCAAATTCAGGCAAAAAAAAAAAAAGGGAAAGAAAGACTTTGGAGTCCTCTCACAACTTCTTCCTCCAACACCCAAAACACCCTAGGGTAAAAATGATAGAACACACTCACACAGTTTGCGTGTCAGACTTGGTGGACACGGCAAGAGATGATCTCTGTGGGCAAGTACTAGTGATCATCTCAATAACGTTCCCACTCGGTGGGAGATGATCTCCCTTTGCCTCCCTTGCAAGTCTGCTACGCATCGACGTAGTGATGCCCAAGCACAGAAGTTGATGTTGGCTAAGTCGAGCTCTGACTTGTGCCGACGACTCAGCTTCGATTTTCCCGCGCGGTGGTGGTGTCTAGGACTCGACCAATCAGATTTCGTAGGCTAATTTGTCACAATGAGTGAGATTTCAAGATTTAGGTAAATGGCTTTCTTATTTTCTTTATTACTATTATTTTTTAAATTTTTGTAAAGTCTAAATGACCCAAATAAAGGATACATATTGAATAATTTAACACTAATTGACAATAATTAAGATCACTACTTAATTAAAATTGAAAGTAATTAAAAAAAAAAAAAAGCTAACTCTGCCCTCCCAAATAGAGCATGACCACCCCCATAAGCAAAACAAACCCTATCCTTCAAACAAAGAATGACGCCAATGATGCCAAGCCCCCTTCATGACTCGAAGCTCATGACCAATCATTGTGTCCACCGTCGCTTTTGTCATCCACAGAATCCTAAGAACAGGTAGGTTTTCACATTTTGAGTTTATTAAAAAAAAGAAAGAAAAGAAAAACATGTTTAATTGCAAAATAGTTTGGCTTTGATAGTTGGACTTGTAAGATACAAACAACTTTTGATGCTTTGATAGTTGGACTTGTATGATATAAATAACTTTTTATGCAAACTTGCTAACTGCATTGAATGCTCAAAATGGTTTTTATTTTTTTATTTTTTTATTTTCTTTTGCCTCAAGCGGTTATTTTTAATACCTGTAAACTGTCTTTTTCTTTCACGCATGGTAAATAGTATTGACATTACACGTTGCATGAATAGTTATATTGTATAATAATTTTGGCTTCTTTTGGAGAGGGAAAAAAATAAATGGAAACTGAACTTGATGACTATGAATTGTATGCATAGAAACTAAACTCACTCTTTTGTTTTCTTGTCAAAATGAATCACTTTAACAACGTCCTTATCACTGTCTCCCATATTGATCTTGGCTGCCACCTATAATTAGAGTGGCAAAAGGTAGTAATAGATATAAGTATGAAATTCAAAAAATGAAAAGTCAAGAATACAAAAGCAATATAAAGTTACAACATAAATACTTGCTCCCCCTTTAGACTAGCAAAAGCTTCTAGTTGGCTTTTTATTGAAAGCGGAGAGTCTGGGAATATTTGGCTCATTTATCACCCTCTTCCTCTTCCGAATATTGTGCTAGATTTATGTAGGATGTGGTGTAAAAAATCATTGTCAATATCTAGACACATAGTTGAGAAAGATTATCCCCCAAAAAGTTTGAGAATGGAGCAACTAAGGAAATTCTAACAATGGTTGAAATAAAATGTAATTGCGAATTATGGCGTATTATGAGAATGGAATTTTATAATTGTGTTGCTACATCTTACAATATATTGTATATGGCCCATGTTTTAGATAGATTGTATTTTCTTCCTTTTTATAGTTGATCCTGGTTGTAGGTTCTTGCTGGTAGGTTTAATCATAAGCTTTCTTGAGGTGTATTCATTAAAAAAGAAAAGAAGTTATAAGCTGACCTGGAAACTACTTTTTTCCTACCTTTATAGGGACATATTTAAGTTGCATGGATTGTCGATACTCGATAGATAAAAAATTTTCCCGCTCTACATGTTGTTGATACCTATTTTTTTCAAGGCTCAAGCCCAATCCATATGTTATGATATGGCCCAAGATTAGTATGTGGACCCAAGCCACTTTGTGAGGATCTATAAGTGGGTTATGGTTTAGAAAGCCAAGATAGACCCATTTTATCTAGTCCAATAGATTTTTGACTCACTTGGCAAGTCCTAAATTTAATTGAAATTAAGATAAAATGGATTTGGATGAAATTAAAATAAAAAACTCATCCATAAGCCTTAGCCCAACTTAAAGAAGACCTAATTAAGATGTCCTAGCCCAATCCATAAAGAAGGCCCACATAAATCAGACAACACACTCAACTCAAATGGTCCACCTGGACAATCAGTTCACCTAGACCAATCAGGCCACCTAGACTAGCCAACTTACCTAACTTAGTCAACATGTGTTCACCACAAAAGCCAAAACCTCTCTTTTTTTCTATTAGCTAGGTCAAATTTGAAGCTTTTTCCCAAGGTTTGAACCTTATATAAAGAAGACAAAACATTAGCTAAAGCATTGGATACCTCTTTTTAGGCCTCTTGAAATCGAATGGTACAATGACTGGAGGTTATAAAGAGCTACTGGCTCATCTCTTATTGTTTGACCAAGACTTTTTGAAATTTTTGGGGAAATTTTTCCTCCTTTGGAATTGCCATTTCATGCCCTTATTAGAATTAGATTTGAAACACATTTCAATTAGAAATTCCAAATAGAATGGTTCTCAACCATACTGAAAAACTATAGGATAATAGAGGGCTCCCCTTCAAGCGACCAACCTTTTATTATTTTTATTAGACCATCTCCAACACAAATGTTAATACGAATGCTATATTTGCGATCAAAAAGTGTAAAAATAGCATATTTGATATGTTATATTTTATAGTCTAATGTATAATACGATTTAAAATGTCATATTTGTATTTTATCGTAATTATTAAGTCTTAAAACTTGTATAAGTAAAACTTTTGTATAAAATAATTAACAAGTAAGAATATTGTAATTTTTAAAGCACAAAGTTCAATCAACTAATTAATAGAAATCAAATGTTAAAGTTGCTATATGCTAAACTTTGTGGCAATTACCATAAAGTCTTAGCATATAGCAAATTTAGAGTTAAAAATGTACATTGTATTGGAGAGTGTTTTTTTTTCTTACATTCACATGCTAAGTTTTTTATTGGCACATCAATTTAGTATTGGATTGGAGATGTTCTTACTTTTTCTCATCAAAACATTATGAATTCAACCACCACCTGGTTTCATTAAGAGAAGCCACCACTGGGAGCAATTCCCATCAAAGTTATAGCCAACAACAACCACTCAAAGAGCATCGAAAACCACCATACTCTAGTCAAAACCCATTTCATTACCTAAGGATGGCTTCACCTGAATCAGCCTAAATCCAAATTCATTCCCTAAAGGATACCACACTTGACAAGACTAGAAATCCCTTAAAAATTTCTTCACCCAAAATATTGTTAGAATATCATCAACTTTGTTAACTACACAATCAAACATAAAATGGATGTCCTAACCAAAAGAACTAGGATTCCTCCATACATTATCCATGTTTCTCTCCCACATCATAGGCTTAATTAGAGGTTTTCTTTTCATTAACATCTTCAATCATAGGGGCTGGAATCGCAACAACTCTCACCCTTTGACGTTGACCATCCCCGGGCAATTCGGGTCTAGTGCCACCTAGCTGAGGCCACCATCAATGCTTGGTAGGATGCTCACTTTAGCCATTCACAATATTGAAACTGTTTACTATGGACTCGCTAGTCTCTGACACTCGTAGTACTAGACCCAGTACCCGATAGACAACTGACTTAGCCTAGTTAAAAGAGCCCATGAAACCTGCACAGTCCACATCTATAAGCTCTTCGCAAAAAAGCCCAACACATGTTTATTGAGACTTTTACGATTTAAAAATTGCTAGTGTTTATGAATTTGGTGATAGGATAAGCAGTTATAAGAGGTTGAAAGTTACTTATGGCTTGATGAAAAATGATGTCATCATATAAATTTAGAGAGTAAATATGGTTTACAATAATAAAAATACTTTGAGCTAGGCGCCAGCCCGCCAACCCAAGCCCCTTATCGAGTGGCTCGTCAAAGTTGATTAAACTAAGGAGTAAGCTTAGCGGGTTGCTAAATGTCAGTTTCATACAACCTTCAAAAATGCCTTATGGTGCCTTGGTCTATTTTAGAGGAAGTAGGATGGTTCGTTATGGATGTGCATAGACTACCAGGCCCTTAACAAGGTGACAGTCAAGAATAAGTGTCTGGTCCCTAATGCTATGGATTTGTTCGATCGGTTGGCGAGTGCATCGTATTTCACAAAGCTGGATCTTCGGTCAGGCTATTGGCAGGTGCGGATAGCCGAGGGAGATGAGTCAAGATTGCGTGTGTGACGAGATATGGCTCATTTGAGTTTCTAGTGATGCCATTTGGCTTAAGTAACGCTCTTGCCACATTTTGTAATATGATGAACGAGCTACTTTATGAGTTTCTTGATTAGTTTGTGGTTGTCTATTTAGATGATATTGTTGTTTACTCAAGATCCTTGGTGGATCATGTTAACCACTTATGGCAAGTATTCTCATAGCTTAGAGAATACAAGTTATTTGTGAAAAAAGAAAAGTGTAAGTTTTGTATACAAGAAGTCAAGTTCTTGGGCCATTGGATTTCCAAAGGCAAGATTTGAATCAATGAAAGCAAAGTTAAGGTGATCATGGATTGACCTGTGCTAACTTAAGTGATGAACTTGTGCTTTTTTCTCGATTTGGCAAACTACTATTAGCAGTTCATCAAAGGGCAGCAAGCCTTTTGACAAACTGACTGAAGAAGGACCAGAAATGGGCATGGATAAATGCATGCTAGGAAGCCTTTAACAAGCTAAAGGCAGCAGTCTCCTCGAAACTAGTCCTAAGTTTGCCATATTTTGAGCCTTTTTTTGAGGTGTATACAGATGCATCAGATCGACCCCTCGGTGGAGTACTAATGTAGAATGGCCACCTTGTGGCTTACGAGAGTTGGAAGCTTAAAGACACTAAGCAGCAGTATTCGCCCATAAGAAAGAAATGACAATAGTGGTGTACTGCCTTGATACTTGAAGGCATTACTTGTCAGTTATGAAGTTCAAAGTGTTGATGACAACGTGGCGAATACGTATTTCAAGACTCAGAAGAAGTTGACCCCAAAGCAAGCCCCTTGGTAGAATTCAATTTCGTGTAGGAGCACAAACAAATAAGCAAAACCAAGTCGCTGACACCTTGAGTTGTAAGGAGGTACAGGGCTAATGGATATGCAGTCAACTATTCTCGATCAAGTAAAGAAACAAGCCGAGGTGGACCAGGCCTATGTCCAGCTCGAGAAGGAAGTGCAAGAAGGAATCATAAGGCATGATTAGGAAGATGATGGGCTCTTATATGCCAAAGGTAGTCGATTGTTTGTTCTTAACTCTGGTGGCTTAAGAGGGGAACTTTTGCGATAAACACATGACCTGTAATGGGCAAGACATCTAGGGGAGAACGAATGATGGCACTTTTTGCTCGTAACTGTTATTGGCCAAACATGGAGGAAGATGTTGAGCTAAATATGAAGACATGTTTTGTGTGCCAACAAAACAAGACTGAGACAAGGAAGGCAGCCGGCTTGTTGTAGCCACTACTAGTGCTACAGAAAACATGGAGATTGGTGTCCATGGCTTTATCATGGGGTTCCCTTCAATCCAAGGTATGCGATATGTGTTGGTCGTGGTAGACTGGTTTTCAAAGAATGCGGTATTCATAGCAACCCCACATGAATGCCTAGTTGGCTTATAGCCGAGCTCTTTTTCAAGTATGTGGTGAAGTCATTTAGTGTTCTAGAAGATATAATCAATGATCGTGACTCAAGGATCACTAGAAGTTTTGGACGGCTCTCTTTAACTTGATAGGTTCTGAGTTAAAGTTTTCTACGACTAACCATCCATAGACCAATGGCCAAACGGAGCGTATCAATGCTTTGTTAAAAGAGTTCTTAAGGCATTATGTCTTAAAGAGTCAGAAGAATTGGCTAGATTTACTTGATGTTGCCTAATTCTCTTACAGCTTAGATTGGAGTTTTGCAACTGGGATGAGTCCTGCCAAGCTGGCACTCAGACATCAACCTCTGACCCTACTGGAGGTGGCACATTCCAAAAAGCAAGTTAGCTATCCAGCAGCTTATCATTTTGCAGCAGAGAAGCAGGAGTTGATCTTGTAGGCTTGAGACAGTTTGCTTAAGGTAGCCAAGCACATGGAGAAGTATGCTGACCAGCATAGGTGCCAAGTTGAGTTCAATGTTGGTGACAAGGTGTTGTTGAAATCAACCTCACAGATTAGGAAAAAGATTAGCAGTAAGACTGTGCATCATGGGCTTCTTCCAAGGTACGATGGTCCTTTTGAGATTGTTAAGAAGGTTGAAAATGTTGCTCATAGGTTAAAGCTACCACCTCGATTAAAGGTGCATTTGATGTTCCACGTTAGTTTTCTAAAGCCTTATAATGAGGACTTGTTAAACGAGAGGCAGTAGGCGAAGAGGCTCTGCCTACCATCAGAAAGCAATTTGACAAAGTGGTAGAAAAGATATTTGACTATCACACAATAGACATGGGCAAGAAGAATCGATGGGTAGATTTTTTTAAGAATGGAAGGGTGAAGATGAAAGCAGTGCTATATGGGAACGGGACGTGACTTTGTGGCAGTTTGAGAAAGAAGTGTAGGAATACCTCAATGCTATACCAATAAGGGTATCAGCTTCATTCGATAAGGGTGGTCTGTTAGACCGTCGAGATTTAAGCTAAGTCATTGGTGGCAAGCTTGGGCATGGGCGGCCTATGTCCAAGGCAAGGAGGCATGTGGCAACCACTTTTAGAAGATTTGGACAAGTTCTAGTTGTTCAACATACAGGCACAAGGTGGCCTTGGCTGTGTAAGGAGTCAGGCAAAAAACAGGCTCACAAGCGAGCGGGCATACATGAAATTGGACAAGGCATACTCGAAACTCGAACAATGCATGTGCCAGCATGTGCAAAAATATTAGAGGCAGCTGTGCATGGGTGCAGACATACAAGCAGGGCTTGAGCGTGGACCATCTTGATTCAAACATAGTCCAAGAAAACAAGGAATGTCTAGATATGCAACGGGTAGTTGGCCGAGTGGGCGAGCTAGTAGCCCATGTGTGCGAGTGGCGCGTATACAATCAAGAGTCAGTTAGACAATAGGTAGTCTTTGAGATCGTGGCCACAACGGCTAACTCTAATGTGCAACACTCTGAAATTAATTAAGTATGATTAGTGTACCAAATAGTGAATTATTGTACCATGCTGTAATTTGAACTTAATTCAACTATTTTATGATATTTTCAAATTAATGTTACTTCTAATTATTTTTTATCACTTTTAATTATTTTTATATGTTATTTTAAAATTTTAAACAAAACAATTTATCAAATTTTTAATATATCTCATTTTGGAAAACCATATAGGGACATGGTTTTCATTCTGAAAACTACTCTTTCCCTCTCTATTTATTTCACTCTTCCTCTCCTCACTATCTCACTCTCCCAAACACTCTCTGTCTCTTCCTTCCCTCTCTCACGTTGTCTCTCTCACGTTGTCTCTCTCTTTCTCTATTCCCTATCAAATTTGTTTCAAAATTTTGGAGCTCAAGCCTTAAATCTCAGCTAGATTAGAAGCTTGGAGACTCAATTGAGCATCTACAAACCCCTTTCAAGATCAAATTCGAGGTTAGTTACTCTATTTTTCAAAACATTAAACTTTTCCCAAATTTCTAAATTTTCTTAGAATGTTGAAATCTAAGTTTTATGAGCTTAGGAAACATTCAATCTAAGTTAGTAAGACTCAAATAATTTAGAATCTAAGCTTGATTTGATGAAAAACATATTACTAAGTTTTTCTCTTTTTCTCTATTTTTGAATTTCTTTGAAAATTTCTATGTAAATCTTATTCAAATGTATTTAAAGGTGTTCTAGTAATGTGTTTAAAAGTATTCTAGTATGTTTTTTCTATCATTTATGATGATTATGCATGCTTTGGGAATTGAAAAAAGATTTAAACTCGGGGAGGCCGAAGCTCAAATCTGAAAATTTTTAGATTTTTCCAGTTCGACAGGTTGATATTGAGCATCGACAAGTCAAACCTAGAGATGTTTGGTAAGCCGATGTTGTATGGTTGGTAGGCCAAACTGTGGAGTTTGGTAGGCCAACTAGGCTCTATAAAATTTGATGTTTTTCACCCGTTCCCATTATTTTAAACCTAGTTAAAGACTTTGATCTTGTAAAATGATTTTTGTGAACTTCAAAGGCGCACTAAGACATCATAAGATAGCTTAGTAGTGTAGAATACCCTAAGCTAGATATTTATGAACTTAGTCTCTATTTAAGGTTGTTCATGGTTCTCCACTCTATTTAAGATTGTTTGTGGCTCTGTGGAGCTAACTTATAGTGGATCGAGACTGTGATGCTGAGTTACGGTTCCAGATATTAAGGTAGGACTTCTACCATCTTTTTTGATAGCCAGGTTTTTAAATGATTTTGGCCTCAAAATTAATTTTTTCAAAATGTTTTTAGTGAATGATATATTGAAAATATTTTATCAGTTGTTTTCATAAATTGTTAAATGAGGTGATATTCATAATGAATCGCATAATGAATATAAGTGAATACACTTTGTAAAATGAGATTTGAAAAATTATAAAAATGCATATATGAGCATGATGCCATACTCAGAGATCGGGTCGTGTAGAGTGCGACTATGGGCGTAGGCCTCGAAACCCAACTAGGCTACTACAATGGTGACATTTATGGTTTACCTAAGAAAAGATAATAAGATTCTCTCTAGATGAACAATAAACTATTTTTGGTAAGAATCATTTAATTGAGTTTATTTATCTAATTTTGTTTTCCAAATATTTTTTTTGAATGATAAATTTTATATTTAAATTAAATGATTTTAAATTTTAGTTTTACTAAGCCTTTCGCTCATATACCAAATTTTCACAAAAAAAATGACTCTATGGAGCACTAAGTTCTCCAATGTAGTCAGCTTACCCAAGTGTTTACCTATGATGATTCGCTAAAAAACACAAAAAACCAAACTATGGAAACCACTTTCTAACCTTTTATTGAACTCATGAAAAAGGAATACAAGCTTTGCCTCACTCGGATCATCACTACACTCACTCAATCATCAATATGAGTTGGTGTCTCGAGGCCTCACTATTTATAAACAACACTTTACAATATGTGGTTGACACCCCCACCCATTAAGGACTCACTTCGGGACTCTATGCATTCAAGTAGCCATGTTGTGGGCCATTTCCATATTTCTTGGGTGGAGACTTAGTCCTCTCTACATGCCACGTGTAGCCTACCAGCATCATGCATAGCCTGATGCGTGCCCATGCGCCACGTAAGGCGCTTAAATGGTCTAGCCATGGCTGACCCACTCTACGAACATTGCAACGCCCTTTGAGATCCTCACGCCCACATGCCCTTATGTCATATCCCGAAATCCAAGAGGTGACGTAGTAAAATAATTAATTTAATTAAATCAAATTTTAGTTAAACATTCCTAATATGTGATAAATTTAAAACCTTTTAAATTTCTTATCAAATTAATTAAACAGATAAGACAAAATAATAAAGAAAGGTAGGCACGAGTTAGGCCTCACTGGATCCACATTAGTGCACACACATATAGTATCGACAATAATTAAAATTAAAACCACAGTCCAATATAAGAAATAGGAAATTAAAATATTACATGCCTTGATTAGTCAAAGCAAATAACCTACGCAAAATCTTCAACTGCTCACGAGTCCGATCGGTAGCCTCTCAATTAGTCCTAAGCTGAATTCCACTTAGAGGAGGAAAGGTTTGAAAACAAATAAACCCCTATGACAGCAGAACACCCTTTTCTATTGTGCCCAAGTCTTCCATAAAGACCACATTTAAAAGTCAATCTTTTTTCTCAGCTTTGTTTGTTGTGTGGATCCTCCTTGAACTTCATTGGGATGTTTAAGCCTAATTCTTTTTAGCTTACTAGGCTGCCTCTTGAAATTCGATTGCTTTGATGGTGTTAATCCTTCTTGGTCCACATCTTATGGCCATTCATTGTCTTCAATTTTGGCCTTAAAATAGGATTCCTTGTTGTAACTTTCGTGTATAATATCTATTGGCTCTAAATCTTGGCTGTTGGAAAATAATTATGTGGGTCTACATATGTAATTAAATGTGTTATTTAATGCTATCTTAAGGTAAAGCCAAAACTTAAAGTGATACAATTAAAAAAAAGTTAAAAGGCTTTTTTGGGTATTAAAATAATGTGTGGGTTATTTTTATTAATATTATATGTATAGATACCAATTTATAATTT
>LNSY01146237.1:0-11515 GCA_002024485.1 Artocarpus camansi
TTTTTCAAAAAAAAAAAAAAAAACAAGGATCAGCACAATTTCAAATCATTCATATTTGGTTGCAGAGAAAGATCAGTTTCCTTCACACAATCTCAATTAAGTGCTGAAATTTTTCATTTTTTTTTTATTTTCTAAAGTAAAAGGAAAAAGGAGTAAAAGGAAAAAGGACAACTTTAATTTTTGCAACAATTTTATTTTATTTTATTCTTTTTTGTTTCCTGGCAATTAAATGGAAGGTCACAAACAGAGATTTAAAAGACGAAAAGAGAGAGAACTAACATTCCTCGGCCACCGGTGAGAGCTTCTTCTGATGGGTGTTTCCATTCATCGATTCTGCATGTATTTATAATATCAACATTAAAAAAAAATCTTTTTTTTTTTGTAAATTATCCATGAAAATGAATGGAAGAAATAGATGGAGAGAAATAATTACATACACCCAACCATAACGGCGGTCAAAAAGAAGACGTTTAGAAGTTGCGGTCGAGAAGGAAGAGGAGGAGGAGGAGAAGGTGCTGGGAATCGAAGTAGAAGCCATTGTCGCCTTCATTTTCTCGTTCTTGCCCTCCTCTTTCACATGTCGATAAGCAACTACAAGATGTGATGAGGACCAAGTAACGCCCAATCAAATGCCATCATGGGCCCATTGATAAAAAAGCCCAACACTAATGACCGAATCATTAAAAAAGAGAAACGACATCATAGGGAAACGACATGCAAATAAAAACGACAATTTTTGAAAGAACGACAACAAATTGTAAAACGAGGCGTACGCGAAGGAGATACCCTATCTATCCCCTAAATAATAGTAGTACAGTTATTACTATTTGCTAACAGTCGGTGACTCGGTGTCTACTGTCAAGCAAAAAGAGAAAGAGACGACATCATCGATAAAACGACAAGTTAAACGAAAAACGACAGTTTAGACTAAAAACGACAATACCTCATGAAACGAGATTGCCTGAAACAGATGTCGTCTTCATTTGAGAGTTCATAAACGACAGTAAGTCACAAAAAGCACAAAATTTCCCTTACTGGTTCTTATATATATTTTACCAGGTACTGGCTGTGAGAGATGAAAATGGCGTCTCAAATTAATGATTTGGAAAAAAGAAAAAAAAAAAGGCCAAATAATTTGAAATTCAGGGGGGCTGAGTATCGACTTTTTTCATCTGGGGGATTAAAGTGCAAATTATGGAGCCTTACAAATACCGTTCTATTACGCGAACTTCACTTTCCCGCCTCTTTGAAAATCGCAACTTCTTCTTCTCCCTGGATTCTGGAACACACACAAACTCGCTCTGAGCTTCGAAAATGGCGGACCCAAATCCATCTGAGCTCATGAATTCAGGTTCATCTTTTTTCACTCATTTTCCGATCCTTCTCTCGGCGTTCTCAGCTTATTCCACTTACTCTCTGCCTGACTTGATTCCTGAAAAACCAAAGCCGGAATTCATTCATTCTTCGTAGGACGAACTTTCTTCCCTAAATATTTGAATCAAGAAGAAGAATCTATGATTCGGAACTTAGATTTTGAATCTCTTATTATTTCTGAGTATTTTTGGTGTATCATTAAGATCCGAGGATAATTTCGGATTGCGCGAGCTAAAAGGTGCCAAAACTTTTCAGAATCGGAAGGACGAGTCTTAATATTTTTAGGAAATGCAATTTTTCTTCAAAATATTAGGATAAATACTCAAAATTATGATTTGATTTAACCGTTCTACTTCCAGAAATTTCAATTTTCAACCAACTTTTGGTTGTAAAGATGAACGAAACTCTCTCTGTTATTGAAGTTTGCTTTTTTGGTTCGCGTGACAATATCAATATCATATCGCACAGCTTTTCCATTTATGCATCTTTTCGTCAGATTGTAAATTAGCAATCTTGAATACAGAACTAGACCTCAATTCTTGCAATTTTGCCGCGAAAGTTCTTGTATTTTTGGAAATCTGGAAATGCTGAAGTGGACTTCTTATATCTTGCTTACAACATACCAATTCATTGGTTAATTACTTGTTAAATTGATTTTTTTTTCTTTTTATCTGATTAAATTGAAGGGAATCTTCGTTCCTTTTATCTATTAACAATTTACCAATGTCAAAGAAATATATATCTTTGACATTCTCCAAGAACTAAGCAGTAGCAGAAATCGCCATCTACTTATTTGAATTTGTTTCCTTTTAATTAACATCAACATGTATGTGGTTTCAAACATGTTTTTAGCTTAGTTTTAAAGTACTTTATATCAAAAGATTTGACACTACTATTATCTCCATCTTTTGTATCATTTTTTTGTGTGAGTGATTGACTACTGAAAGCTTCTAATAGAATAAAAATAGACGGAAAAACGAACGAGGAGAAAGGCTTTATGTATTTGAAGAAGCATATTTAGTTTGTAAATCTTTCTAAAGAGTAGAACAGAAGCAACATTTGGCTTTTGCTGTTTGTCTGCTGCAGGTGGTGTCTCAGGGGTTTGTATGATGAGCAACACATGGAGAGAAGAACATCATCCATCGTTCATTAACTTCATCTCAGCCTTCCTCAGTGCAAACTCTTTCCGTCTTAACTTTGTTCGAATTTCCCCTGTAACTTGGCTAACCTGTACTCAAGTTTTCTGCAACAACAGATCATTAGTTAACTCTATCGCCATGTACGTCTGCAGGATTTTATTTTCAATTGTGGTGGTACTTCGGTGGCCTTCATCTTTGTAACAAACTGGGATTGCACCAATGTCTCCCCAGTCTTTGGCAGGTAATTAAGCTGTTCCCGTTATAGGTTCTCCTGCCTTGTATTCTGTTCACTTATATCTCCTTGTACAGAATTCAGAAACTGAGGGGACAGTTCGCACACTTATATGTTGTCATCTCCCTCACTACCAAAGAGCAGAATGATTCATTTGTTCGTGCATATTTCAAGTAAGTTCGATTAGTACCATGTCCCATTAAGTTGTTATTTGTTATAAGTATAGTTAATGATTAGGAAGTTTGAATCTGTGAAGATCTGGGATGGGTGTTGGCAAGCCGACATTTGTACCAGTTCGAGACATGGAAATGGGGTTTGAGAAGATCGTGAGGATAGCTCACTCTCTTGGAGGTAAGGCATGTTTCATCAAGTTCACTCCAGTGTGTGCTGCTCCAATTCTTTTTCTCTAAATAGTCATATGAAATTGCAGTATGCAAGCAACAAGATGCCGCGGCAAAGTTAAAGTCTGAGGTCAATTTGTAAAATCTATTTCTCCTGATTTATCCTGTAATCTTGTTACAATACATATGTGGTTTTGTTCTGTTCATTTATTTGAGTGTTCTTGTTTTGTTTATAAAGAGGAAACAAGCCGTGCAACGAATGGACATGTTCCTAAAAGTGATGACATCCATTCCAAGGATCAACTCTCATGACGCGAATACGGTAACAAAAACACCTCTTGAAAACTTCCTACATAACATTATGTTTTCCTGCCCTGCTACTATCAATGTATGTTCTCTGTATTCATGTTCTGAAAAATTTGAACCTGTCTTGCAATTTATGACAACAAAGGCATGAGCAATTTATAACATTCACTTGCAAGCAAGATTAGATTTTTCTGATAGGAAATGTCATAAATTATGAGACATCTTTCCCTCATTGCTTTAGTTTTTAGATATATATTCCTTAGTCACATTTTGAGAAGTTTAAGGCCACTTTTTTCCAAGTCTAAATTTTTATTGCCGTTACAGTCACAAAAACGCGCGCATTTGTATAACTACAATACAAATAAGAACATGTTTTTTGGTTCATAAAAGGTCTGTCCATCCTTTGCTACCTCGAGATAGAGGACCTTAGAATAACTTCTATTTGAGTTCTAGAGCTGAATTACTAAAGTAATGTTGTGGCACCTTCTCAGCTTAATCAAGCTATCGGTTCGATAGAAGCAATTGCCAAGGCGTCCAAGGAGCATATTCTGGAAAACACAGATCTTTCAGCTGAGAAGGCAGAGGCGATTTTTAGGTTTTTCAGGGATCCAAAGTTCTACCTAAGTCCGAAGATCAATTGGTGAATGAAAGGGCTGTTCTTAGTTTGAATAATAATTTCGTCACTTTTTCGTAATCTTTAAGTAGTCTGTTCTGCTTTGTCATTTGTAAATCATGGGTTTTTTTTTAAATCCCCTTTGCCGGAAAAGACGCATTGTTAAAGTAAAAAGCACGAACAAATTATCGTTATATCTGCATCTTTAATTTTAGCAGACTAGTACTTTGGCAAAGTATGAATCAAGGAAACCTACCATAAAAGAGAGGGAGTTCAAGTCGTGTCATTTGTAATTGTTCTTATCAGAAGTAGAAAAATCCTGTCGTTTGATGCATGGACTCAAATCGAATTCTAGAAAGCATTGTTTCTATATTTCATCAAGAAATAGATAAAAGAAAATCCTTTGTAAAAGGATCTAGAAAATGAAGTGTGATCAGCAAGAAAGAATAGAGTCATTTCTATTATTGTTGGCAGTTTTGACGACCCTTGTTTTTGGCGCACATAAATTGAACAGGCAAAATATGGGTTTTCTTTCACCTTTTTCAGCTAATGGGATTAGTTATAGGTCCAACGCGGTAATAAAAATCATTGTGTTACAACCCTATTTACGTGGTGGTTTAACTTCTTATAACTTATCTACATTTTATTAAAAGATTCATAATTAACAAAACTAAATGCGAAAAATAAAGCATGGGGTATTCATTTCTAATCGTCAACTGCTTTGTCTTCAATCTATTAATTATTACTAATAGGTTGTTTACTTATAGTATAAACATTGTTAGAATGAGCTTTCACTCAAAAAGTAGGAACTATACTCTCAAAACATTTAAAATGGCATGTCATAATAATATGCATGTGCAGATTATACTCAGTTATGATTTTATCTTATTATTTTATTTAGGGCCTAAGTAGTTATATAAGTTGCACGCGATCAACAGGAAGTTAGAGTTGTAAGGTTCCAATAACACCGTGATCTAATTTAATTTATTCTTTATTTTTAAATTTTAAGTCTCACCGTACGTCAAGAGGTTAATTCGACAATCTTATTTAATTCATTCCTTAGCAGTTTCATTAAACAATTTAGTAAGCAAGCTTAGCAGTTTCATTAAACAATTTAGTAAGCATGCAATATCACATGGCATAGCATACTTGACTTGTAATTAAATGTGCTTACTACTTTTGTAAAACATTTATTTTAATCTATCTATACTATAGGCGAGATTTATACTTACCTGTTTTCTCGTAGTAGGTTTCTCCGTTTGCCTGAATTCCTCATCCTCTTTTGTATAAGACATCATTATGAGTGTGTGAGAATAACCTATTTTATGCTATTTTAAATTTTTAGCATAACCATAAAAGTTTTGATCATTCCTTTAGATCGTAATCCTTTTTATCAAAGGATCATAAAAATCATTACTTTTATTATAAAGATTAATTAATCAATCTAATCCTAATAAGGTTTACCTTTCCTTAATTGTCTTAATCTATGTTAAGATCGATAATTAATTTAATTTAAATAATTAATCAATTATCATGTCATTACTAAGTCCATTTGAATTCATTTAAATAAATTAAAATTTACATAACTTCTTGGCTTTTGAACCAAGTTCTAACTAACCATATTCTTAATTCATTTAGTAGGCTTGTAATTGGTTCTAAGCCAATTAGACCCACCAATGATCCTATGTATACACCATATTGTTAATATTATGACTCGAGTGGTTTTTTAGACTAAAGCAGGCGTTAGACCTATGCTTAACATCAAAATACTAGGACTCTAACATAACGAGTTTTTATGAAAGTTGTTTTAGCGTTAAATTGAAAACTGTTAAAATTTATTATTTTGAAATTACATCCGTATACCTCAAAGTTTTGAGTAAAAATCGTTTTATAAAATAATGCCCAAAATTACTAAAACATTAAATCTTGGGCTTGTATAATCTATCTAGAGTGTTGTAATTTCTTGATTTGTCAAAAAATAGGATTTTGTGGCCACACAACTTATCGAAAGATACTTTTTTGATTAGCTTTAGAAAATCACCGTTAAATCATATGTTAAAGATGATTTTTCTATTAAAGTTTTTCTTCATAAGAGTTACTTGTTTTATATATGTGATTTAATAACTTTGTATGCTCATTTTAAAAATCCCGATCATTGTCCTTAGGATATTCATTTTTCGGTTAATTTTTGCAAACTTTACCAATTAAAAAGGTACGACTGTTTTTATAAATCCAAATTAAAGTCTATTTTAGAGACAAGTTTTTACAAAACTTTCTTTAAGAAAGTTTTTCATTTTGTCGGAAACTAAAACTTCTGTGTTTGGCAAAAATTGTAATTTGGTCTCAAAACGACCCAAAAGTTGAAAATTGTTTTTAGCCCATAAATATAGTTTTCGGACAATTCCTTGCATTTTAGAGACAAATTTTAGAAAAAATTCTTCATGAAAGTTGTCCATATCATCGAATTCTAAAACTTTTTGTATTGGTAAAATACGAAATTCGGACCTAAAATAACTTGACATAAGCAAAATTGTTGTAGCGCTTGTAAAAGCAATTTTCACAGTTTTTTTCTCCAAAACTGTTTTGGGGAGTTTTTGTGCAGTTTCAAAAACTATTTTAAGCAGTTTATAAAAACTACTTGGAAAGCGTACTTAGAGTCAAAACCTTAAGATTTCATAGTCACGGAGTTTTGTTAAAACTTTGACAACTAAAATTTACGTGTTCGAAAAAGTTTTAAGAACTGACTCTAAGGTCTCCATTTACATATTCAAAGTTTGTAGAAAGTTTTTCCACAAACCAAAACTTGTAAAAATATAAACCTAACATACATATACTAGTTCTTTTACTAACACATACATATCGAAAACCAACTCGAATAATTATTACAAAGCATTTCCTCACCCAAGCATCAAATCACTCATAAAAATGCCAACTTTAACCTTAGTGAATGTAAGAAAAAAGTTTAATATTCTTACTCTTGATGATTTAACTAAAATCCTTCCTAATATTACCAAACCCTCCTCTTTCTTATTGCTTGATGATTAAACATATACTTAATTTTAGTAAAGGTGTAAGCTTTTAGTTCTAACTAAGAAAATGATGGTGAAAATCTAGGATTTATCTTTGAAGAACACTCTTGAATCACTCCTCCTAATCTTTCACACTGCTAACTTCGTACCGCACTCAAAAATCCTTATAATTAAAAATCTCAAGTTATTTACGGATTAAAATTTCTTACGCCTTAAGTTGCAGTAGAATTTATCAACCAAATTATTTAATCACAAAAAGTTCATAAATTTAACTTTAAAATTTACAATAGAATTTTAGAATATATATATTAATTCTTTAAATCCTTCAATCATAAAAATTTATACATATATTTCTAAAAAAATTATTGATTTAAATATGTAAATTACATTATTTAATTTTAAGACATTCTCGATCATTACAGTTAAAAAAAATCCAATTTTTTTCATAGACATTTTGTTTAAATGTTTATGATACATCTAGATGTAACAAAGATTAGCTCCTGCCAATGGACCTAAAATGGTGTTGGATACACAATAACACAATTTTTGTAAAAAGTTAATTACGTGATTATACTCTTTAATTTTAATTATTTTTTAATTTATCCTCTCATATTAAAAAACTACAAAGATAACCATAAAATTAAAAAATTTTATTTTAATTTTATCCCTTGCATATTTTTTGAACCAAAAAATATGATAATAAGATAAAAATACTGTTAATTACACCCAATTTGTTTCTATAATATATTGTACTTAATTTTTTTTTAAAAAAATATTAACATTCAAAAAAACATAAACATTGGCAAACAAGTTTTTTAAATTCAAATGATTATTTTGTAGTTCTTCAAAATAAGAAGACAGATTAAAAAATAGTTAAAATTATAAAATATAATTACGTAATAAATCCTTTTTGTAAATAAGCAAAAGCGCAAATATACGTTTTGTGTGCGCGTGACCGTTGAGTCTCGTATTCTACCCGTACCTTACAACTTCGATTGGAATGGGAGAAGCAAAACAAGATTGGCGTTGCCTTATTTTGGAATGCAAATACATTTTCCTGGGATATCTATAACCGTGTGGGCCCCGCAAAATCTACTAATTACGCTTTTTAACATAGCGGCCAAGTACAATAGGCCACTTCATAGGACAATCTACAAACTAAAAAGGAACTCAAGCATCCTCAAACTTAGGGATGAAAACCGACGAACCTTCGCAAAAACTATCACAATAGGCCCCACCAACCAAAAAACTTTCCAGTTACAAGGGGCAGCACAGAGGCGTTTGGTGCTGACCAGGAATAAAGGTTTTTAAACTACGATGGGGCACCAAGATAGGAGGCAAGACGCAATATGTCGCTGAAGACTCCACCAGCCGTAACTTGAGCCCCAGCTCCCGGTCCACGAACTATAAGAGGCTGCTCCATGTACCTGGTAGTTGTGAAAGCAATAATGTTATCCGACCCCGAAAGTTGGGCAAACGGATGATCTTTCTTGTACGTCCGCAACTTCACTTCCCCTTTTTGATTAACCACGTCTACCACACCCACGAATCTCAACACCTTTGGAAAATACAAATTCGTAAGGTGAGACGGCAGAAAGAGTTACAATCAAATCCAGCTATGAATAGTAACAAGGGTTGAAAGATACTCACATCCCCTTCTTCCTCTGCAACTTGTCTTCTGTTAGCCAGTTCAAAATCAAACTCAGGCAATTTTTGCATGAATTCCTCAGCTGATGCACAAGACTGCCAAGGGAAAAGAATAAATAAAAAAATAAATCAGAATGATTCAATTCAAAGAAAACACTAACTTATGTCTTCAAGGTTGAATGGTTAATTTAGTTCTTACTTTCAACGGTTCTGGTACAAGGCTTTCAACAGGGATATCAGAGAGTTCCAGCTTCAGACCTGATTCCCTGGCCAAAATTATCACCTAGCATATAGTCCACCAGAAGCCCAATTGAATCAGAAAGAAATCACAATTCACAAACGAAAAAAAATAGAATTACAAGTAATTATTTTTACAACTATCTAACCACAAGAAGCTCTCACATCAAAGCTAAGGATTGTACATTTTTACAACTATCTAACTGCAAGAAACTCTCACATCAAAGTTATGGATATTTTGATTACAATTTGACTAGTTCAAACAAATGTAATCAAGCAGGTGATACCTTTCTACAAACATCAGTTCCAGATAGGTCGTCCCTTGGATCTGGCTCGGTGAAACCAGCCCGCTTTGCTTCGGCCACCACCTCACTGAAAGTTCGTTTACCTATGAAATTGTTGAAGATGTAACTTAGTGTCCCACTGCGACAACCAACGAAGCAAGATTATGTCACATGAAGTGTATGGTTTGGTAACTGCAAAAATCAGTAACTCACTCGAACAAAGAACTTGCTACAAGTAGTTTATAGAAGCAAACATACCTGAAGATGCCTTCAATGCGCAATATTTTGTCCCCCGTTTCAAGAAGACCTCGTAATGTACTAATAATAGGGAGACCAGCTCCAACAGTAGCTTCATAGAAGTAATGAGTGTATGATTGCCTTTGAAGGGCTCTCAACTTCAGATACTGGTTGTCAAAATAGAAAAGTCAATTCACCTCAAAAGCAGAGATCAGTAAACATTTGCAAGGAATGATATGTAAGCATGTACACATTAGCATAGCTTCTTCACATAAGCGACACTACATCACAGTATCCTACATCTTTTGGGCAGTGTTCATGTCATTATTTTCTCCTTTGTAACGAGTATCAAAGCTTCTAAATGTTTTACCTGATCAAGCGGTCCCGAGTTTGCCTTTTTGTTGGGGGTAACTACATGAATTCCTTTTCGCAACCAATCATGGTAATAGCCTGCAACAGTTGAGTCAGCTGTGCAGTCTACTAAAACAGTATTAGGAATGAAATGATTCCCATGAACATGGCGGACGAATTTTTCCATGTCTGCGACTTCACCATTCTTCCTTTCAAGCTCCCTCCATATAGATAAGTCAATGCTCCTGAAAACGGACATAATGAAACATTTTCTAGTCATACAAGGAGAACTAACAAAATAGGTTAAAGAAAAATGGAAAAATAAGTAGCTGCTATAAATTAAACAAGAGAAGCAAAAGGAATGCTCTTTTTGGAAAGCAGTCACAGCTATACTTATAATGTTTCTTCCATTTTAAGAATATTTTGTTGAAATTTAAAAAACTTACGAATCACTTAAAAGCATGGTCCTTGAGCCAGTGATTCCCATAACCCGCAAATCAATATTAAATTCTTCCTTAAGGGTAGCTGCCTGTAGAAAATAAATAAACAAATAAATAAGAGAAGGCATGACATGTTGATATCTGTACTCAGAAAAAATAAATAAATAACAAATTAGTAAATCCTTGAGATATATAACAAAAAAATTGACTTTATGAGACGCAATATATGCAAAATGCACAGAAAAAATCCCAACTGTTTGATTACATTGGAAGCACTGATCTGCCAAAATAATGCCCTCAAATGTTTCCACGACTCAACAAAAAAAAACATATATAGAGATAACAATTTTAATACAGCTAGCATTATTAATGGATGCAAGCATACACGCAAAATAGTAAGACATATAATGACTTTAGAATACAAAAGTAATCAGCAAAAGAAAGCACCTGATCCCTTAGTTGATCAAGTAATGTGCTACCAATCAATCCAGGCCCAATAATTCCCATTGCTATCGTGGTTCTTGAAAGATAAAACCTAGAATGAACAGCCCTTAAGGCCCTTATACAATCTTCTTGCTTTACTACAACAGTAATATTGTACTCCGAACAACCTTGGGCAATAGCACGCACATTAATATTTGCCTGCGAAATTCACGACACAAAAACAATTTGTCCATGGAAATAAAACACTAACCATATATCGAAGAACAATCAGACTTAGTATGAAATCATTGTATTAACTTTAAATCAACAACTTCCTAACCTTTGCCAATGCATTGAAAAAAGTAGCACTAACGCCAGGAGTACTTGCCATCTTCTGGCCAACAGCTGCCAAAATACTACAATTTGGAATGATCGCAACCTGGAAGAATATATTAGGAAGAAGGTAAACGAAGAATGAGAGGAGGCTTTAAGAAATCAGTATCTAGGATAAGTTTCTGAAGTGATAGACAAGGACTTACATCAGGAAAAGGGGATATTACATAGAGCCAAAATAAATGGCACATTTTAAGTGCCTCAGAATGGAAAAAACGAGGAGCTTTTGATGTTCCTTGTCCATCCCAAAAATTGTGATACGCTTTCACAGCTCTAAAAACCTCTCTCTTATTATTTGTTACTGGTAGCATGGAATAGAAAAGGTCTAATGAATCCATTCACCAATCATTAGAACAGTCACAATATGCTAATCCCACCCGTTTTATGCATTACACATCATTATTTAGTCCATTTTGGTCCATTTATTCAATGGTAATCTCCCCAACTAAAACTACCATCTTGAACAATT
>LNSY01146411.1:0-20373 GCA_002024485.1 Artocarpus camansi
ACCTAGGGGTGTACAATAATAAATCATGCTAAAATAAATTATCCTTTCAGAGATCCAACCTAGTATATAATGAAATCCCTCCCTAAGGGTTGGAACCGCTATGTGTTACCTATAGACCAACGATGGAGGCTGTAAGTTTTCTCTTTGAAAACCTTCTTCCACTCGATATTTTAAAAGTCAAGGTTTTATATTAACATGCATGAACAATTTTTAACGGCACTCCCTATTTTAAATGGCGTGTTATCAACATACATGGTGAATCATATTATAATGTAGACAAGCAAAGCAATATATAAAGCTACAAGCAAAATAATAAATAACTATAATATCATGGTTCTTTCCTAGAGAAAAAATAAAGATTACAAAAGGCCAATTGAAACATATTATTGATCGTTCATCTTGTATCTTCTTATTATATCATTCTTCATGTGGCATCCATCTTTAACTCTTTAATTCCTTATAGATCAAAAGGTTTATTTTTCAAGTTATCATAAAATTTCACCTTTCTCAAAATTGTCTCAAAAATAAAATAAAAAACTACATCAAAGAATGCACTTTTTTTTTAAAACTGTTCGACCACGCTGCAGGCTTATTGATCTTTTAGATCAGCTTGTCGGTCTACGACCACCAGCTTGCTGAGTGAATTGAACCAACATTTTTCAAAAAATAATGTAGAAAGTAGCTCTTAATTTTATTTTCAACAAATAAAAAATATAAAAATTTATAAACACAGAAAAACGATAAAACTTCAATCATCTCCATCTTCTATATCTATCTACACTTTGAATAATTATTTTAACACAAATGCTACAAATTAAAATTAAAATAATAAATCCTAGATGGTGATGATAGATCACCATCTAATTACATGAAAAATATAGATACAAATTCTAACCTCTAAAGAGCCATAATCGACGAAAATTAATTAATTATTAAATAATTAAAATATAAATTTAATTAACCATAATTATTTAATAAACATTCACCATATAACTTTATGATAACATTTACTTATATAGAAACCCTAGAGTACTAACTCTCTAAAAAAAATTAAATTTACACATAGAAAAGAATAAGATCACATAATTCATGTATATTGCATGATTATAAATACGTAAAATCAACGTAAAACTTGGCTTTGATGTCAATTATTAGAAAATAGTATACAGTAGAATTTTAAAACTTTTAAATCAAAGTATTTTAAAAACATAAGTTTGGCATGCTAAATACATAAATTAACAATAGATCTTGCTTACTTCTTTTGTGAACTGAAAAACAACAACAATTTGTGAAGAGAAGAACGTCCTAAAAAAGCCTCAACCAACTAGTCATATTTTGCTATTCTCTATCCATAATTGGAAAATGGGTGGTCACACATCGTACAGCTTTTTCTCCAGTGACTTTCATTCCAACCACTTAAGAAGACCTAGAGCTAACGTTTTTGAGGTTGAACAATAGCTCTTAGGGAGTTTCGGAGTTTCTCTCATTAGAGTAGTCACTCTATGCTTCTCAAATGATTAGAATGACTAAGTAAACTCACTCCCTATTTATAGTAGTCGAAGTTAGGGCTAAACCTTATTTGATTAGGCCTCAAAATTTGAGTCTAGATCAACTTTAGATGAAAACACGTCAAAAATGCATATACTGATTATCGTGTGTTTGGCATGTCAATCTAGGAGATTGGCTTGTTGAACTTACTCTATTAAACTATCAAAGTTTCCCTATAATCATTAGAATATCATATTTTCATCCATGAATTTTAGATAAAGCCTCTGTTTTAATTTAAATAACCCAATTTTAAGTTATCTGATTAAAACAGTCATATACAAATAATTTTATGGTCAGTGAAATATTATTTAAATAATTCAATCAATAAACTAACATGAATTATTAAATCCAATTATTGAATTTCAACCAATCTAATAATTTAACATATGTTACTAATATATAAGAAAAACACATCGTATCATTAGAGGATTATTATGAGCTAGTAAAGGAGACCTAATAGACATATATAATTCAAGCTCTTCCAATTATAAAATATAATATCCCATATATATATATATTTTATAATTATCAACTCTAATGTTACTATAATAAAAGCTTAAAGCAGCAACCTTATACTGCATAAAATTACAATACTTTAATAAGCTAATCGTCTATAACATATCATAATGTGTCACATCACCATAGGATATTCATAACCGACTTAAGGATAAATTCTATTTTACCTTCCTGATTATTTTTACCATACATTTCATTATCACACCATCGGAGTGCTTACTATCTATAGATAGTATACCATTTGTACACCTATGTATTCAAATAGCTGAGCGCTCCTTTCAATTACAGGATAATGCATAAACGAGAATATCATCAACTCTACAAAAGAGTTATGGATTCTATATCTATGAACAACGAGTCTACATGAATCAAGGGTCATGTCTCTAATCTACCGATATACATACCATCATTAAGTCAAGATGTTATTCTTTGGTACATCAAAAGACATAAGTCAAGAATATGGTCCCATTAGTCGTTTTAGGATTAAGACATAACAAATATGATTGTCTAAAGTGAGTTGATTTGAACAAATAGAATTATTAACCAAATCAATTCAACTTTTTGTCTCCATCCAACATATCATCACCTACGACAATGCACCAATGTTTCTACTCGTAAAGTCCCACTTTGATGACTAAGACAAGCTATCTCCCATTAGGGATGTAGACAACATAATGATCTTAGTATCCATAAATTGTCAAATGTTATTTTCTCAATTACGGATCATATGACTTAGATCATCAACTTTGAAATTCATGTTTTTTGCATAATCTATCCATCATATACACGATTATAAAAAGTTTAATCTAACAATCTCAGACTGTTGCTTGCTTAACATACATTCAATAGAAATGAACATAAGAGGATAACATTTGGTATATGAATAATAAATAAACTCTTTATTGATAAAATGTACCCAAAAATATATTACAACCTTTTACTCCTTAGGGCACTATGTCTAGCAAAAAGGTTCATAATCGACAAAATAAAATTAAGCGTTTCATTCTTGTTAAGATTTCTATGTTGACTATATCCCTAAAGGGAGATGACTTATCTTGTTTATCGGAGTAGGATGCGGGTAAAGACATTGAAATTGTGTCACTTTAGACAATCATCTGTGTTATATCTTAATCCTAAAATGAATCAATAAGTACGTATTCTTTACTTGTGTCTTTTGATATACCAAAAGGTAACATTTTGAATTATATGAAGGTACGCATGCTCGTAAGTTAGAGACATAACTTTTGCTTGTCATAGATGCCTTATTCATAGATATGGAATCCATAGCTTTTTTGTAGAGCTAGTGATATTCTCTTATAGGTATTATTCTATGATTGAAAAACTAAGCCACTCAACCATTTAGATACATATGTGATATATTATTTGTATTGGTTATGAATAGCAAGTCTTCCAATGGTGAAATAATGGAACATAAGATAAATATAATAAGAAAGGTAAAATGAAATTTACTTTTAAGCCAATTATGAATATTTTATGGAGATGTTGGACATTTGGAAAGTTCAAGAATATAGCTCCAAACTTTTGGTGAAATAGCTTTAGAGTTAATAATTATAAAATTTACATGTTAGGGACATGTTATTTTATAATTATTGGAGCTTGATCTATATATGTTCATTGAGTCCCCTTTGCTAGCTCACATATTTTACTATAATGATATGACATATTTTTCCTACAGATTGAAAACTTTTGGTAATCCTTTGATTGGCTAAAGTTCGATTGTTTGGATTTAGTAACTCACAACATTAGTTTATTGGTCAAATTAATTCCAAATAAACATGTTGAATTAGTTGAATATATTTTCTATATGAGATAATCTATATATGACTATTTTAATTACATAACTTCTATTTTAGGTTAAATTAAAATTAAGGTTCTATGAAGGACACTTAATTCAAATAAAGTAGCATTTATCCATTCAATTTGTTTTGGATTACTCATATAACTCTTAGAAGATGAAAACACGTCATGGAGGATCAGCTACGACCAGGCAATCGACCCCCATACATAGGGGCAGTCAACCACCCTTATCAACTCACTGAATCATGTGTCATGTGTTTTTGTGACGAGATTTTATCCAAATTCAAATTTTGAAGCCTAATGTAATAAAAATAAGTCCCTATTTAACCTCTATATGAGTGAAACATTTTTCTATTCATTCTTAGATTACTTGAGAAATTTAGAGAAGTCTAATTTGTTGGGAAGACTTTGAAACTCTCATAAGGCTATTGTTCATCATCATGAACCTTAGCTCTTAATTTTCTCTTATGATTAGATGGAGACATTGTCTAAGGAAAGACTATATGACGTGTAACCACCTACGTCCTAATCGTGAAAAAGAAAATAACATGGAAGGCTAGTTGATTGAGAATTTTTTTGGTAAAAGCACTCTCATAGTAGTCCTAAATAAATCAATGTTTCTGACCATGGAGTCACACTTTGATGACCAAGGCATGTCATCTGTCGTTAGCAATATAGGCAGCGTAACAATCTTAACATAAATAAAGTGCTTAACTTTATTCCCTCGGTCACAAAACTTTTGTATTTAGACCATCACTATAAGACTCATGTCTTCTACATAACCTATCTATCATATGCATGATCTTAATGATTAAGATTGGCAATCTTAAATTTTTGTTTGCTTACCATACATTCAACAGAAATGAACATAAATAGGGCAATATTTGATATATGGGTAAAATGATATATCTTTAATGATTAAATGTCTCAAAAATTATTATATCATTTAATCATTAGGGCACCAAGTCTAACAATCTCCTACTTATCCTAAGTGAGTAAATGTGACATGTTACGCATCCATATATGTAATACCCCCAAATTAATTAAGTATGATTAGTGTATTAAATGGGGAATTAGTCTGCCATAATGTAACTTGAAACTTGATTTAACCATTTTGTGATATTGTCAAATTGATATTACTTCTACTTATTTTTAATCACTCTTAATTATTTTTATTTATTATTTTGAATTTTGACACAAAACAATTTGTCAAACATCAAATATGTCCCTTTTTGCAAAACCGTGAGTGGTACATGGTTTTCACATAGTAAAATCACCAACTCTCCCCCTCTATTTAATCTCCCTCTTCTTCTCTTTCTCTCTCTTTCCCTCTCTCCCAGCATCTCTCTCTCTCCCCTTCTCTTTTTCTCTTGTTGCCCCTCTTCTTTCTCTCTCTTGATTCAAAATTTTGGAGCTTAAGCCTTAAATCTCAGCTAGATTAAAAGCTTGGAGACTTGATTGAGCTTCCACAAACTCGATTCAAGGATTAAATCAAGGTTAGTTCTCAAAATTTCAAACTTTTTACAATTTTTCTATTTTCCTTATTTTTTGAAATCCAAGCTCCTTTGAGCTTAGAAAACCCTAAATCAAGGTTTGTAGAACTCAAATCATCTAGAATCTATGCTTGATTTAACGAAAATTGAACTAAACCAAATTTAACTATTTTTCTCCATTTTTAGACTTCTTTGAATATTTTTATGTAAATCTTGTTTTACATTTAAGGTTGTTTGTGGTTCCGTAAAGCAAACGTATAATGGATCGAGACTGCTGTGTTGAGTTGCATTGCTAGATACTGAGATAGGACTTCTAGCCCCTTCTTTGGTAGCCAAGTTTTTAAATGGTTTTGGCCTAAAAAATGATCATTTTAAATGTTTTGAATGAACGATTGAAAGAGATGTTTATCAATGTTTTCACAAATAGTTGAATGATGATAATGGTCATAATGAACCACATAACGAATGTAAATAATTACACTTGGTAAAATGAGATTTAAATAATGATAGGAACACTCATATGGGCATGATGCCATACTCAGAGATCGGGTCGTGTAGAGTGCGACCTTAGGAGCAGATCTCGAAACCCAACAAACCCACTATGGTGGTGATATTTATGGTTTACCCAAGAAAGGATAACATAATCCTTTTGGGAAGAACAAGAATTGTCTTTGGTAAGAATGATTTAGTTGAATTTATTTATTGAATTTTTTTTCTAAATATTTTCCTGAATGACAAATTTTATCTTCCAAATTGAATGTTTTAAAACCTAGTCCAACTGAACTTTTTGCTCAATATTTATTTGTTTTTAAATCCTTTTCCTTAGGTGGAATTCAGCTTAGGATCGACCAGTAAACCACCTTTCAGACTTCCAAGCAGTAAAAGATTTGAGTAGGTTATTTGTATTATTTAATCAAGGCATGTATCATTTTAACTTCCTTTTTCCCATATTGGACTATTGTTGTAATTTAATTATTGTCGACACCATGTTTGTGCATAAATTATGGGCTCGGTAGATCGCAACACACACCCCTTTCTCCCTCTCTTATTATTTATTTTATTTTATCCTATCTGCTTTATTATTTTAATTGTTTAAGAAGTTTTAAATTTATCACCTTTCTCATGATCAACTAAATTCTTCAAAATAAGTTTTTTTAATTAAAAATTAACTTTACTTAACCTAATAAATTTGATTTAATTAAATTAATTAACCAGCCACGTCACCCCCATGTCTCGAGACATGACAGAATGGCAACAGAGTTCTAGGTTATGAACCTTAGGAATTGTGCACATATAAGTACGATAATGAAAAACCACTAACAGTCCAATTTTGTTGTCAGAACTAAGAGAATGGCACCAAAGCATCGTTCAACTACTAATGATATAAATCTAACAAATGAGGAAAGCATGATGGGGGTGATGTTTGCTGCTTTTCAAAAGATGGCAATGAGGGCTAGATCAGAGCATTATGAGGCAAGTCGTCGACATACGTACTTTAAGGAACTTTGACGTGCAACTATATTGACCTTTGATGGAAATGGACCTATAAATGGCTGAGTATTGGTTAGATTCAATAGTAAAACATTTGGATACCCTTGGTGTACCAGTGGGATACCATGTGGAGTTTGCAGCTTACAAATTTGAAGTCAGGGCTAATGCTTGGTAGAAGCAAGCCAAACGTCTAGAAAACAATGGGAATATTAGTTGAGGCAGGTTCAAGGAGTTGTTCTATGAGTGTTGCTTCCCACAAAGATATAAAGACTAGAAGGCTGCTAAATTTTACTGGCTAGAGTAGGGTGACATGTTGATCAAGGAACATGAAGCAAAATTCAACGAGTGGCTAGGTTTGCTCCATCTGTCGTGATATCTAAGTGTGAAAAGTGCATAAAGTTCCAAGAAAGACTTGAGGGATCCATTTGACAGTAGTTGGTTGCCTTAAGACTTTGAAACTTTGGTGAGTCAAGCTTAGGTGAAGAGTTAATAAGGTAACGTGAGCCGTGGGAGCAACAATTCATTAGGCAGCAAGTGCAATAACCCCTATTGTTTCCATTGCCATTATTGTTAGCAACCAGGAGAGATCAAGAGGAACTATCCAATTAGGAATGCTCATCTAGGACTTCAACCTGGAGAAGGTGCCAGCCGTCAGCCTCAGCCTCAGTCCTTACCTCCACCTCAACAACTTCCTTAGCTGCAGTTTCATCAGTTCACTCCTCAACAACTGCCATACCACACGCAAGGATATCAACCCTAGAATTTTCAGCACAATGCTCCCCAGTATCGAGTGTCAAGGTTCATAGCATGACCTTTGGGTGCTCGGATGCTCAGACTCGTAATGTGGTCGTCGATGGTATGGTTTTAGTTTCTCAGCCTTTAACATATGTTTCATTCGATATTGGTGTCACTCATTCTCTCATTTCAAGTTCTTTTGTGCATGCCTTAGGGTTAGAGATAAAAGAGTTTGATGAAACATTGGTTATTACCTCACCCTTGGGGGTGAATTGTATAGGTAAATCATGTAAATTAATAATTGGGGGTGAAACTCTAAAGAGTAATTTAATTGTAACCCCCATGAGTACATTTGATGTAATCCTAGAAATGGACTGCTTGTCTAAGTATAATGCTATTGTGGATTGTCAACTTAGGAAAGTGACCTCAGTGTCTGATAAGGGAATGGCAATCACTTACTTGGGTGGTAATGATCAAATGATGAGTAAGCATCTCATGAAGCCATGTCTCCTAGGACGAAAGGATTTACCTTGTTATACCCTTCTTATGAACCTAAAAGAAGAGTCTAGTGCATCAAGAAGAAATGTAGCACTTCTAGTGGTTGATGAATTTGAAGATGTCTTCCCAACAAGTTGCCTAGATTGCTGCCGCATTGAGAAATTGAGTTTCGTATTGAGTTGCTTCTAGGGACTGCTCTGATTTTCATAGCACCATACCAGATGGCGTCGGTAGAGATGAAGGAGTTAAGAAAGCAAATTCAAGAGCTTGCTGACAAAGGATATATTTGGAACAACATGTCACCATAGAGTGCACCAGTTTTGTTCACCAAAAACCATGATGGAAACCTTAGGTTGTGCATAGACTATCGACAGTTAAATCGACTCACCATGAAGAACAAGTATCCACTGTCCAAGATCGATGAGTTATTTCTTCAATTAGGAGGTTCGCGGTACTTTTCAAAGATAAATTTGTGCTCTAGATACCATCAACTTAGGATTAAGGAAGAAGACATCCCCATGACAGCCTTCAAGACCCAGTATAGACATTTTGAGTTTCTAGTGATGCTGTTTGGTTGACAAATGCTCCGACAACATTCATGGATTTAATGAATAGGATATTCAAGCCTTATTTGGATTAGTTTGTGATCGTGTTTAACAATGACATCCTGATCTATTCCAAGACCTGGGAAGAACATGAAGAACGTTTAAGTATCATCCTTTAGACTCTACAAGAGCACCAGCTATATACCAAGAAGGAAAAGTGTGAATTTTGGATAACTAAAGTTAAGTTTTTGGGGCATATTATCTCCAAGCAAGGCATTTCAGTTGATCCTATTAAGGTAAAAGCCATAGTGGAGTAGGAACGACCAAGGAATGGTAGAAATCATAGTTTCTTGGGACTCGTAGGATACTACAAGAAATTTGTAAAGGATTTCTCGAAAATAACAGCTCTGTTGACACAATTGATAAGGAAAAATGTCAAATTTGAATAAGATGAAGAGTGCGAGCTCGCCTTTCAAGAATTAAAGAATAGGTTGACTACTACTCTGGTGTTGATTATCTTAAATAGTGATCAGTCGTACAAAGATTACACGAATGCTTTAGGATATGGGTTAAGATGTGTATTGATGCAGCATGGACGCGTTGTGGCATTGGGTCAAAACAGTTATGACCTCACGAGTAGAACTACCTCACTCATGACTAAGAGCTCACAGCAGTGATTCATCCGCTAAAGATCTAGAGATGTTGTCTGTATAGAGTGACTTTTCAGATTTTCTTGGACCACAAGAGCTTAAAGTACCTGTTCACTTAAATGGATCTAAACTTAAGGCAATGATGATGGATGGAGTACATGGAAGACTATGACTTTGCGTAACAATATCATCCTAGGAAAGCCAGTATAGTTGCTTACGTGCTCAATAGAAAGTCTTCAAGGATTCTCGCATGTTTGGCACTCAAGGACTAGAAAAAAGATGCGACAGTGAGTGAATTAGGGTTACAGTACCATAAAGACTATGACCAAGTTTCGGTGTACCATATGGAGTCGACCCCAGCTCTTATCCAGATGGTGAAGCAAAATTAGTGGCGAGACCAGCACCTATAGGGAATATGGACACGAATCTAGAACAGGGAGCAATTTGAAGAATGGAGAGTACATATGGATTGATCGTTATACTTTAGGGGGCGTTTGGCAGTTGCAACAATCATAGAAGTGACGAAGGCCATACTGGACAAAGCACACAAGTCTTAATTCACCATTCATCTAGAGAGCACAAAGATGTATCGTGATCTAAAGAGGCATGAAGAAGAATGTCTGAGAGTATGTGGCCAAGTGTGCAACTTGTCTCTAGGTGAAGGCTGAGCACCGGAAGCCAGTAGGTCAACTTTAGCTGCTTCCTATGCTAGGGTGGAAATGGAAGCACGTCACAATGGATTTCCTTATCGGTTTGCTAAGGATGGAACAAAGCAATAATGCAATTTGGGTCATGGCGACAAGTTAATGAAATCGACGCATTTCATCCCTTTAGGTTGACATGTTCGAAAAGAGTTCTTGGGGAGCCATATTTGCAAAATACAGTGAGGTTGCATGGAGTCCTTTTATCTATCACTTTCAATAGGGACACTCGATTCAATGCCAAGTATTGGAGGAGTTTTCACGAAGCCTTAGGCATAGTCTTGAACTTCAGCACAGCCTTTCATCCCCAGACTGACAAGCAATCTAAGTGAGTCATTCAGATCCTCAAAGATATGTTTCAAGCAAATGTATTAGACTTTGATAGGAATTGGGAGAAGTATTTGCATCTGGCAGAGTTTGCATGCAACAATAGCTATCAAGCTAGCATCGGGATGGCACCATTTTAAGCACCGTATGGATGATCGGATCGGTCACTAGTATGTAGGGTAGAACTAAAAGACAGGATCATTCTCGAGCTAGATGAGATCCATGACAAAAATTAGAAGGTCACCATAATTTAAGATTGATTAAAAGCGGTTCAGACTAGGCAGAAGAGCTATGTAGATAGGAGACACTGATCTTTGGAGTTTGACGTTGGAGATTTTGTACTCTTGAAAGTTTCTCCATGTAAAGGTATTATGCGTTTTGGTGTAAATGGGAAACTTGCATCGAGGTACGTTGGTCCGTTCAAGATTACTCAATGCATTGGCATGGTCGCTTATCGGCTTGATCTCCCTCCTAAGCTCTCTCATGTTCACGACATATTTCATGTGTCGATGCTTCAAGAGTGTCCACTTGAGCAAAGCAAGATAGTCTTATTCCATGATGTGTAGATCCAGAAGGACAGAACATACAAGGAGGTGCTAGTCTAGATTATCGATCAAAAGGCGATAAACTTGCAACGCCGTGATATACCATTGGTGAAAGTCATGTGTAAGCATCACAGAGTTGATGAAGCCACTTGGGTGTCAAAATCAACCATGCGGGAGTTGAATCCATATTTGTTTTGTTTCCAAGTTGATTTGTAATTTCGAGGATGAAATTTCTTTTTGGGATGGAGAGCTATAACACCCCAAAATTAATTAAGTATGATTAGTGTATTGAATGGTGAATTAGTGTGCCATAATGTAATTTGAAACTTAATTTAACCATTTTGTGATATTTTCAAATTGATGTTACTTCTGACTATTTTTAATCACTCTTAATTATTTTTATTTGTTATTTTGAATTTTGAAACAAAATAATTCGTCAAACGCCAAATAGGTCCCTTAATGCAAAATCGTGCGTGGAATATGGTTTTTATAGGTAAAACCACCCACTCTCCTTCTCTATTTAATTTCCCTCTTCCTCTCTCTCAGCTCATTCTCCTTCTCTTTCCCTTGCACCTCTCTTCTAGCGTCTCTCTCTTGCTCCTTCTCTCTTTCTCTCGCTACCCCTCTCCTTTGTCTCTCTTGGTTCAAAATTTTGGAGCTCAAGCCTTAAATTACAACTAGATTAGAAGCTTCAAGACTCGATTGAGCTTCCATAAACTCGATTCAAGGATTAAATCAAGGTTAGTTCTCAAAATTTCAAACTTTCTCTAATTTTTCCATTTTCTTTGTATTTTGAAATCTAAGCTTCTTTAAGCTTAGAAAAACCTAAATCAAGGTTAGTAGAACTCAAATCATCTAGAATCTAGGCTTGAATTGACAAATTGAACTAAACCAAGTTTTTCTATTTTTCTCCATTTTTGGATTTCTTTGAAAATTGTTATGTAAATCTTGTTTAAATGTGTTTAAAAGTATTCTTCCATGTTTTATCTATCATTTATGATTTTTTTTTGCATGGGAACTGAGAAAATAGGTTGCAAATAAAGATTTGATCTCAGGGAGGCAAAAGCTCAAATTTGGAAATTTTTAGATTTTTCCTAATTCGATAGGCCAGATTCATATCATCAGTAGGCCAGACTGAGAGTAGGTCGAGCTAGTTGGCAAGCCAGACACAATAGTTCAACAGGCTAGACCAAAGGAACTGGCAGGCCTATTGGACTCCATGAAAATGATTATTTCTAACCTGTTTTCACTGTTTTGAACCTAGATTGAGATTTTAAATTTATAGTATGATTTTACAAACATATATGGAATGCTAGGACGCCATGAGATAGCTTAGTAGTGTAGAATATCTTAAGCTAGATATTGCTGAACTTAGTTTACATTTAAGGTTGTTCATGGTTCCGTGGAGCTAACGTATAGCGAATCGGGACTGTAGTGCTGAGTTACGATGCCAGATATTGAGGTAGGACTTCTACCCTCTACTTTGGTAGCCAAGTTTTTAAATGGATTTGGCCTCAAAAATGATTTCTTTCAAAATGTTTTTAGTGAATGACTAACAGAGATTTTTATTAGTGTTTTCACAAACAGTTAAATGATGACATGTTCATAATGAACCACATAATGAATGTAAATGATTACATTTAGTAAAATGAGATTTAAATAATGATAGAAACAAACATATGGGCATGATGTCACACTTAGAGATTGGGTCGTATAAAGTGTGACCTTGGGGGTAGGTCCTAAAACCCAACTAAACCACTACGGTGGTGATATTTATGGTTTGCCCATGAAAAGATAACATAATCCTTTCTAGACGAACAAGAATTGTTTTTGGTAAGAATGATTTAGTTGAATTTATTTATTAAATTATGTTTTCTAAATATTTTCATGAATGACAAATTTATATTTCAAATTGAATGTTTTAAAAACTTAGTCCTATTGAGCCTTTTGCTATCTTTTTATTTGTTTTTAAATCCTTTCCCTTAGGTGGAATTTAGTTTAGGATTGACAGGGAGTCCACAGACCAAACTTACGAGCAATATAAGATTTGAATAGGTTATTTGTATTATTTAACCAAGGTAGATATCATTTTAACTTCCTTTCTCCCATATTCGATTGTTGTTGTATTTTATTTATTGTCGGTACCATGTGTGTACACAAATTGTAAGTCTTGTGGGACCTAAAACATACCCCTTTCTCTCTCTCTTATTTTAATTATTTAAGAAGTTTTAAATTTATCACCATTCTCACAATCAACTAAATTCCTTAAAATAAGTGATTTTAATTAAAAATTAACTTTAATTAACCTAATAAATTTGATTTAATTAAATTAATTAACCCGTCACGTCACCCCTAGGTTTTGGGGCATGAAGTTATAGCCTTTACATGCTTTTCAAAGGTCATCGTATATAATCTAGTGCATGTTAATGCGTTCATCCTCAATGAAGTCCCATATGACATGCTTACACGCACATCAGCTATAGGTTATTTGTTAAATTAATTTTATGAATTAATTCAAAATAACCGTGTTGAATTATTTGAATATATTTTATTTGTATAGGATTATCTATATATGACTATTTTAATCAGATAATTTTTGTATTGGGCTATTTGAATTAAAACTGAAGCTTTATAAAGGATATTCGAGTCAAACAAAGTAGCATTTATCCACTCGGCTCGTTTTGGGTTAATTGTCTAACTATTGGAAGATGAAAATGTGTCATGGAGGATCAGACACGACTAAGCGGTCGACCACCATACACAATGGTGGTCAACCTACTAGGTCATTGATCCGTGCGTCACATGTTTTTGTGAGAAGATTGATTCCGAACTCAATCTTAAAGCCTAATCTAACAAGAATGAGACTCCATCCGACCTCTATATAAATAAAACATTTTTCTATTTTTTCTTAGATTGACTAAGAAATTTAAAAAAAGAGTACTTCACTAGAAAATCTCTAAGACTCCCATAAGGCAATTGTTCATCACCACAAACCTTAGCCCTTACTTTTTTCTTGTGGTTGGAAGAAGATGTAGCTTGATCAAGACTACACGACATGTAATTACCCACATTCCGATCATGGGAAAAAGAATTGCAAGGAATCTACTTGATTGAGGCTTTTCTAGTAAAAGTTCTCTTGTGGTAGCCTTAAATAAATCCTTTCTATTAGAAGTGTGGTTTGCCATCTACTAGAGGTATGGATATCTTAGATTAATTTAAATACATGGCATGTCTAACTTGTTTTTTAAAAAAGGCTTTAATTAATAATTTTAAAAATCCATTGCTTACTCCTTTTTCCAACATTTTAAACTCGAATTCATGTTTAAGATTCTCTTATCTTTTAAATTCAAATTTTTGTTAAGCTAGTTGTTTAATTGACTCTAGGTTCATTAATAAATCGACTTAACTTAATTAGAGAGTTTCTGTAGATATTTTCCATGATAAGTTCAAATTCTATTTGATATTTAAATGAAGAAACTAACAAACCTTGTCCTGCATTTTTAAATCTTTTAAATTGTAATTTCATGTAGCAATGTGTAGATACAATCTGTGAAGATTGCTTATGTGATAACACTGGAGAGGATTATTGCACACTGTTAGCATGATCATTTTTAGAATTTTAGTTCAGTGCAAAACTTGTATACTTTTAGTAACTAAGTTCTACCTTTACGATGGATTAGTTAAGATCCAATCCAAAGGTTTGGTAGAGGGATCTAGATATTTCATATGCTTAGGCTTTGCTTGCACTTTCAGTTTTTGATTCCCAATGAGCATCTTAGGGTTGACATTCTTCCTTCGAGTTAAATTGCCTTCTTAACTTAACTCATTGTATCACTACTCGGCTAACAATGGCTCTCCATCTTTTTTTGAAAAGGCTCAACCATGAGTTCTAAATGTCCTCGAAAAAGTTCTTCCCTAACTTTTGCTGGTGTTGCAAAAATTAATGTGGATCTTTCAGCATCTTTACATACACCAAACTAAGCATGAAAGAATTATTGTTTATTTGTCACATATAAGCTTCTTCGAGGTCGATGGGATTGTACTACCTTGATAACTATGGAAAATCCAAAGCAAAGGTGCCTCCCATCATCACTAGTCTTTTGTCTTAATTTGATCAATGGAAGAAGATGTTTCTATGACCGGGGTTGATTTCAACAATCATCTTGATGATGGGCTAAGCCGATCCATTAATGTGTCCTTTAGAATTTCAAGGATTATTTTTATTGCGAGCCTCTATGTTTATCATCTTTTCTCTTCCCAACGCCTTCTTTATTTCTTTGCAATCTAAGACATGGGCGATCAATTCTATCTAGGGATAGGCTTCAACGGGTCTACGATGCTCTCAATTATTATGAAAAAGAATGGAACATCCAACCCTAGTCACAAAGGATAATCTTTTGTAATCATGCCTTCTCATCAACCAGCACCTAATGCCCCATTACCAGTCAATTCAAAATGTTTACTATCAATTCTTGCTTATGCTTTCTAAAATTATACTTGTAAAATTATTAGTGTAACCGTGACAGGATTTTTTGATACATTTTTACATTCAGGAATTTTAGATCTAATCACTCTTTTCGTAGATGATAAAAAAAATCAATTAGTGTATACATCCAAACATTAATTCTTTTAGAAAATATTCATGATATATAAAATTGCAGTTATAGTTATGCTGGCCATAAATCTATGTTTGGTAGTGTGAAAGGTCAATTATATGCATGTCATATAAAATTTGAGCTATATTTATTTTTGTTTTAAATTTATGTGTACTAGTGTGACAAGTCAAGCATTCATCATCTCAAAGCTTACAGAAAAGTCAAGCATTCATCATCTCAAAGTTTAAAGCCTCCATTCCTTGCTTGAAAAGGCAAAGAAATCTGAGGGAGGAAATTTGCTTTCTTTTGTGTGTGATGAAGAAAGTAACTTATAGAACTCCAATCAAATAACAAAGTCTTGGCAAGTATGAAAAAAATACCCTACTAATAATATATAATTTTTTATTGGCAAATCACATTCAATTTAATCAAAATTATAAATATAAGTATGACAATTTAAAATAATATAAACATTTAACAACGAAAATTTATCTGTATATTCTTTCCAACAATAATATTTTAAGAGATTCAAATCCTCTGTCTAATTTTAGTATCCAAAATGATAACTATTGTACCATTAAGTTTAAAGATCCTAGGAGAGAGATAGGAAATAGATCCAACTTAAAGCATTTAATGCTATTCACAAGAGAACAATTGTTGAATTGAAGAAACTCTGAGCTCATTAAAGAAAAGGCCTAGTGTGAGAGCAAGGCTGAGGTACAAGCTGGTTTACAAGTAGGGCTGAAGTAAGAGCTACTACGAGAGCGAGGCCATGCTAGCAAGGCAAAAGTAGGAGTTGGTTTAAAAGTAAGGACAAGGTAAGAGCTATTATGCTAGCAAATCTAAGGTAGCAAGGCCAAAGTACGAGTTGCTATGGGAAGAAGGCCAAGGGGGGAGCTACTATGCTAGCAAGGCCAAGGTAGAGTGGTTAAAGTAAGAGATGCTACGAAAGCAAGGCCATGTTAGCAAGGCCAAGGTAGCAAGGCCAAAGTAGCCATTTCAAAACGAGTTGTCTAATGTAACTATCAAAGAAACCATCACTCAACATGTGTTAGAATTTGGAGAAGAGATAAAGAGGGAACAAAGTGGGAGAACAATTACCTCCATGTAGAAAGAGGATAGACAACAACTAAGATAGGAACATGGCGATAACGGTTATAAGAGATGGAGAAGTTCCAGGAATGGTTTCTAATACAAAGGCTCCTCTATAGATAAAGGAGTCTAGGACAAGAGGAGGAGTTTGAATTTTTGTAGGGTATTCATTTTTCAAGATTTGTGTTTAAGAAATATATTTGAGTGTTTTAAGGAGAGATCTTAAGTATATCTTTTCAGAAAATTATAGTGAAGAACAAGTGGATGTGGGCCATTTTTAGCCAAACCACTATAAGTTCTTGGTGTTCTTTCTTTATTGCTTTGATAGTTTCATCTTTGTTTTCTTTCATTTGTAACTCTTTAAGTTATTTTGATTCACTTTGACTTCATTTCTTGCTTTCATCATCTCAAGGTGGGCAAATTTTTACTGTAAAAAATTTTGTGCTAGAAGGAAAGACCTTGCCTTTCTAGCAAGACTTTAAGATCTAAAAGATGTCATCACAACTATCTAGTTGCAACATCATGAAATTCAAAATAAAAAAGAAACACTTGAAGTCATCACTTCCAATAAACAGTCTGATGGTCGTCATATAAAACTTTGCTGGCATGATAGAGCGACTTTAAGACTCTAGATAAAAGGACAACAATTTCTAGCATCTTATACTTCCACTATTTGAAGTGTCCCTAATGCTATTGCCAATAGATTGGCTTCTAATCCTAATGTAGATAAGTTTATCTCTCTTGTATAATTATCATTTTTACCTAGGACATTGTTACATTTGTTATCTATTGCATCAAAAGTGTCATTCTGATTCATTTTCTTGATTCTTAGTTTTCGATTATCCTTGTTTCTTCAAATATGTATATCAAAAATATGATTCTTCAAATAACCGTTAACCATAACTTGAAATACTTTTCAAGCACATGACGCCCTAATGGGTAACTCTTCGCAACACCCACCTTAAAGGGTGTTCCTTGTAGCACCCTCCTTTGTTGGAGAACTTCATGTAAAGCTTACCATGATGGGTAGCTCCTCATAGTGCCCATAGCACCTCATAGCACCCCTTCTTTGTTTGAAAGCCTCATGTAGAGCTTACATTCTTGGATAGCTTTTTGTTGTGCCCACTTCAAAGGGTGGCTCCTCAAAGCACCCTCCCTTCATTGGAGGACCTTACGTAGAGCCCACCTCATTGCAACTTCTCACAATGCCCCCCTCAAGGGTGGCTCCTAGTAGCACCCTCCTAAAGTTGGAAAGCCTAATGTAGAGCTTGCATATTTGGGTAGCTCTTTGTAGCGCCTACCTCAAAGGGTGGCTCCTCGTAGCACCCTACCTCATCAAAAGGTCTCATGTAGAACCCACCTAGTTAGGTAGCTTCTTATAGCACCTACCTCAAAAGGTGGCTCCTCATAGCACCATCCTATTTTGGAGGGCCTTATGTAGAGCCACCTCATCGAGTAGCTTCTTGTAGTGCCGCCCTCAAAGAATGGCTCCTTGTAGCACCCTCCCTATGTTGTAAAGCCTCAAGCAATGCTTACATCCTTGGTAGCTCTTTGTAGCATTTACCTCAAAGGGTGGTTCCTTGTAGCACCTGACCTCATCAAAAGGCCTCATGAAGAGCCCACCTCATCAGGCAGCTTCTCACAGCACCCACATCAAAGGGAGGCTCCTCATAGCACTATCCCTCATTGGAGAGCTTCATGTTAAGCCTACCTCATCGGTAGTTTCTTGTACTGTTCACCTCATTGGGTAACTCCTTGTACTGCCCATCTCAAAGGGTGGCCCCTCGTCGTACCTTCCCTTTGTTGGAGAGCCTCATGTAGGGTTTGCATTGTTGGATAGCTCCTTGCAATGTTTCCATCCAAGGGTTGCTCCTCATAGCATCCCATTTGTTGCATAGATTTATGTAGAGCTCACCACGTTAAGTAGCTCTTGTAGCGCCTACCTTTAAGGGTGATAGCTCCTCATAGCATCCTCTTTTATTGGAGAGCTTTTTTAAAAGCTCACCTTATCGAGTGTCTCCTTATAGTGCCCACTTTAATGGATTATTTCTCATATCACCCTCTGAACATTGGAGAGCCTCGTGAAAGGCTTGTGTTCTTGGGTAGCTCTTCATCGTGCCCGCCTGAAATGGTGGCTACTCAAAGCACCCTCCCTTTGTTGGAAAGCCTCAGGTAGAGCCCACCTTGTCGAGTAGTTTCTTATAGCGCCTACCTCGAAAGGTGGCTCCTTATAGCACCCTCCCTCATCAAAGAGCTTCATGTGGAGCCTACCTCATTGGGTACTTTTTTGCAACACTCCCTTCGTTTGGTAGCTCCTTGTAGCACCCACCTCAAAGGGTGGCTCCTTGTAGTACCCTCCCTTCATTGAAGAGTCTCATATAGGGCTTGCATTGTTAGGTAGATCCTTGCAGCACCCACATCTAAGGTTTGTTCCATAAAGCATACTACTTGAAGGTTGCTCCTCGAAAAGCCCCCCTTCAGTTGATAGCTTTATTTCGAGCTTTTTTTTTTTTTTTGCATAACTTCAAGAATGTCTCCTCATAGCACTTCCTTTTGTTGTAGGGCTTCATGTAGAGCTCGCCATATATGGTAGTTCCTTGTAGCACCCTCAGTGAAGAATAGCTCTTCATGGAATCCCTTCTTGGTTAGCCCTATCTAAAGCTTGCCTTAGATGGTAGCTATGCATAACATGCATTTTAAAGGTTGCATGTAGCTTCAAGATTGTAAAACGTGCGAAGCAGCCATTTCAGCAATTAAGCACCTTGTACCAACCATCTTCACTCCTTAGTGCCCTACTTTATTGGCGCCTCAGCATTATCACTTGGTAAATTCTAGCTCCCATTGTTTCACCATTGCTAAAGTTGAAACTCATTCTGACAAAGAGTAAGATAAACTCTCTTATTAACTTTTATAATTCTACCATTGAAGTCAAAACTTATTCAAATAAATTTCATGGCAAGGCAAGACTCTCTTACTAGCCTGGATAACTCCACAATGGTTGAAGTCGAAACCCACTTAGATTAAATTCATTGTCCATGCCTGCTCTTCCCTTGAAAAAGGTATGAGTTCTAGCTACCTCATACAAATCTAAGAATTCTTACTAAATTAAAACACATTCTAGCATAACAAAACTAATCCAAGTCATTTCATGCACTAAGGGGTAACTTTGGCTTCGTTATGTAATTAACAACACTACTGGCATGACTAGCTATATATGCAACGAACATTTGGCCTTGGTCGCAAATGTGACAATGATTATGAAGAACTCAAGAAACTCCAATTTAGAGAAAGACGAATCTAAGTTGACAAACTCTATAGGAGATGAATGTGTCCTTATTCGTGCCCCTATGGGAGGACCCTGCCTGTGCCATGCTGGTTTATATGCCTCCATGGCTTGGCCTTACTCGTATCTCATATACTAATGAGTTGGGTGGTACTTGCTTATGCCATTATAGTTGTGCCCATGCACTAACAAACTAGGCCTTCCTTGATCGCATGGTTGCTCCTCCACTTGAGCAACAATAGCCTCACATGGCCTTGTGAGTGTAGATGCATATCTTGGCCATGTTTACACCTTGGTGAACTCTATAGGGGATGAATATGACCCTACTCGCACCTCCAAGCTCACAATAGCGGCCATACCTATGCCTTTCGGCATCCGTATAATTTCATGCCATCCAACTCATACTTAGACATGAGCTTGTGTCCTAACTCATGTCTTTTACGAGGTCATGCCTGCACTTTGTCATAAATAGAACTACACATAGCTCTTTGGCCCATTTCAAATATTAAGGAATCACCACTAGAAATTTGAGATAC
>LNSY01146753.1:0-10041 GCA_002024485.1 Artocarpus camansi
AAAAAAAAAGTTGTATAGACCCTTACCCTTCTCTTGGATCCCTTGCACGTGAGCTACTTCCTTACCATAATACCTTTCTGCTTTTCATGGCACGTGAGGTTGGCCATTAATTCATAGCCTCCTGTCCTCGTTTGAATATTTCCCTAAAATAATTCGTTTATTTATAATGTTTTTACCCAGCTTTGTTGATTCCTTTTTGTTATTAATTTGTCTTCACTGAAAGGATTTTTTCGAGAGTTACTTGATTAGATAATTACGTGTAAACGTGCATGGTATAATAATAATCTTCATGGGTCGGTGCTAGTAATTTACTTTTTCATCCTTTTTAAAGTTTCAAAAAGTCTATTCAAGTAATATTGAATTACACACGACTGCAGTTTGGTAATCGTTTTTGCTTTTCGTCTTACAAACATAATAAATAATAGACCTCATTATCATCTTTTAGTTGATCTATGAATTTATTTTTTCCTAAGTAAATACTTTGATATTCTATCTGTAAAATTTCATATATAATTATTAGTTTGTTTCTCATTATGAAATATATATATATATATATATGCTAATTCAACTTACGATTAGAGTAACTTGCACATGTATAGAATACATATATCATATAGGCAATGGAGATTCACAAGTAGAAATATTTAAGTAATAAAGAATGAGGCATTGGTTTTGGTTAATTCGCCACTATAGACCTCGAATTCGACAAAAGCTCTTTCAACCCATGTTGATCGAGGCTTAAATATCATATAAAAAAAGAAAACTAAAAAGCTGTAGTTTTTATAAGTATTTGAAAATATTCTAAAAAAAAAAATTAAATGGGTCAAATGGTTTTAATTTTTTTAACAAGTTATAAAAATACTGTATTTAAGTTTATAATCTACTATAAATACTCAGATATAAATTTCCGAGTACATTTCAGGAGTTTTTTTTAAAAGCCATATTTTGGGCCCGTTTGGCACAAATTCTATTGTGCTTTGGGTCAGCAGAAGAAGAAAAACAAAAACTATAACTTTTCAATTAGTGTTTGGAATCATATTTAAAAAGAGCTTTATAGGTTCAAAATGGTTTCAATTTTTTTTTTGGATATTTATCTTTTTATATATACCCTCTAATTTAAGTTGAGTCAAAACATAGACCTTCAGTTTTTAATCTAATCAAATATATACATTTAGATCAGATTTAATACATAAATTTATATATTATTTTAGTCAATAGTTGATTTTGAATTTAAAACTTAAACAAAAAAAGAAATCAAGAATAAAAACATACAAAACACCTATTTTTGAGGGTGTTCTATATATTTTTGAAGTAGAAAACCTTAGTATAAAGTTTTTTCAAATGTGTAAAGTTCTCCTATTTTTCATTTTGAGGGTATTTTGGGCAATTTTTAATATATATTTTGAATATTGATTGGAAAAGATATAAATTTGTGTACTAAATCTAATTTAAAGGTATAAATTCGATGAAATCCAAAACCGAATGTGTAGTATTTGAATAAACCTAATATACAATGAATAAAAATCTATTACATAAGTGCTTTTCTATGAGCTCATATTTTATGGCTTTAATAGAAATCACTTTTGGAGAGCCAAAATACTTCTAACAAGTTATCTAAAAACTTCCAAAAGCAGCTTTGGACTTAGGAAGCCCTCCCAAACATGCCCCTTGTGTCTTTGACTGATATCATTTTTGAAAAGCCAAAGCACTTCTTACAAATCATCCAAACACCTCCAAAAGTAGTTTTGAATTCAACAAGCCAAATGCAGCTTTACGAAGCCCTCTAAAAAAAAAAAGAAAACCTTTGTTGATATTTTTGAAAAAAAAAATAATAGTGTGTGGGATAGTGCAAAAGTAACAACATTTTATGTGGGTAGTGTAAACATAACAGCATTTTATTGCAATCATATTTCAAAAAACAATATTTTAAAAAATCATGTTAAAAGATATTTAAACAAAACATATGTAAGGAAAATAATAATCAAACGGAAAATAAAAAATCAACAAGAAATATTAATTTAAGATAAAATTTTTCTCAAGAAAAACAAAGTAAATACATTTGTTCAGCAAATTTAAAGTCAAAGAGGTATTCCCTCTTTTGCATAATAATATGAATAGTTTTTGCAGAAAAAAAGAATGAAGTGATTGGGCAACTAGCATTACGAAGGTCAATTAAAACAACACAATTTGGTTGGCAGGAAAGAAAAAAAAAAAGATGGGGACTTTTCACAAACATTGTCTTAATTGTCTTTTGATTACTTTTGTAAATGTCACATATGATTGAAACTTAGTAATTTACTAAAAATATATACTCATGATATATGAGAGGGAAAGAGTAAAAGAGAATGTTAGGGACTTGTCTATATAAATTGGTTGGGAAAAAAATATAGTTCAACTCATAACACTAATTATTTTACAAAAATAGTAAGAGAAATAGCGTGATACAACTTTTTTAAATGAATAAACACCTTATTTAAAAGTGCGGTATAATAAATCAAAACATTTTTAATGGTGTAATAAGTTTCTAACAAAAGTGTTATCTATCAGATTGTAAGTTTTAAAAGATTGAATTTATGAAAATTTCCCAACATATGGGTCTAATTGGCAGGGAGAACACCTAGGAGTCTTAGACTCTACAGGGTATATATGTTGTATATATAAAAAGACAGTATTTATTACGTGCATCTGTTCAAAGAATATCTTATTTTACATGCCACACTTCCTCAAATAGCAAGTTGTCGTAAACTTATTTGTTTTCAGCTAGAATAAAAAGTCAGCAGAATAATTTAAAATTTTGTTTTGAAAAAGAAATCCGGGCAGCTTTCTCATTGCCTATAAAAGCGTTAGTTGTACAAACAAAAACAAAGGTCTAGTTGGTGCTGAACTCTTTACACAATAAATTACCGAATGTTTATCTCCTCATGTTTCGTTGGTAATATTAAACTTAGTGTTTGCCAAGCTCTTAATTTGTACGTACTCAAATGATCTCTATTGCCTAAATTTCTCTCTTATTTTTAGCTCCTTAAATGTCAATATCATGTATTATATTATTATCATGTTAGTTTTGTGATTTTATCCTGCTCAATTTTAACTCTTTTAACACACCGCATTATCTATTAATTAGTAAGATAGAATGAGACACTCACGTGCCTCCATTCACGCGTGCCCTAGAATAGAGGGAAGATTCTAACAATTAATAAAATGTTTAACAAGTGTAGTTAGAACCAATTTTGTAGTTTAAAATATTATAGCATGTGAGAGTTTTATAATGTAATAATTTTTTGCCTTTAACTATAGCATATAAAAACTTTACATTATTTAGTAACCATAAAGTTGGTTCTAACTATATTTACCAAATACCTTATAAATTTATGAAAGTTCAATGACGAATTCAATGCTCCTTTGAAACTAATCTGTTTGTCTAAGATTGATCTAGCATGAGAGCACAAAAACAAAATGTAAAAAAGTAAAAAATTAAAATACAAAAATTTATAATGGTTCGTCCTAATATATTTAGAGAGACATATCATGTGGTGTTTATATTCACTATATATGATAAAAAATAGTACAATGTAAGGCTTCAAAGCTTGAAAACCCAATTATAGAGTAAAATAATGGTGGTTGATGAGAAAGAAAGTTTTGGGGGGCTGTTAGGGTGTGCATATCATGCCTTGGAACTAAAGGGAAGATTCGCTTTATAGTTAGTCTTCTCTATTTTGTGATTTAGGTAAGTTGTCTAATTCAAATTTGAATTGACTTTCATGATTTAAATTAAAACTACTTTCCTATTAGATTTAAGATCCTTTCTGATAGAGACCTGATCATTTACAATTTGGTACCTGCTCAAAATCCTAAAATAGAAGATTTTACTAAAAATTCTTGAAATATTCTCTAGAGAAGTTTACTCCACTGCTCTGTTGAGCAGTCGCAGTCAACTGTTGGCGTTGCAGTCGATCTGTTCTTTTAATCGTTTCACAGTTGTGTCTATAAGACCTTCTCATTGAAGATATATCAATCAGATTGATGCAACGGAAATTTAAAGATTATATTGAATTGTTAGGAAACTAACTCATAATCATGCTATAAACAATAACATATTCTATAATTTGATTATCTCTTGGAAACCAAAAACAATATGCCTGATTGATCACAACAATACAAGCATCTTAACCAATTGATCTTTAATGTTGTTCTCCCTGGACTGTTGTAAACACCAGTAATCCACAATTCCAACCTCTCAAATGCTCAAGAACAATTAAGCAATAAAGTTGAATAACTAACTCTCAGAATATTACACTTAGTAGTCTAAGAATAGACAGGGACTCAAAGCATCTATTTTATAAATAGGTGGGAGAAGTTATAAGTCTATCATTAAACTAGGAGATACTTTTCTCCCTTTTTCCTAAGATTGGCATGACATACGAAGATAAAATCTCTTCAAATTTCTCAACACTTCCTTAAGAAGTGTAGAAATTTGGTCAATCATAGTGTAAGGAACCTGTGATAATTTGGTCAATCATAGTTAGACAATATGTGATATTCTACATCATACAAAGTAATTTAAATCAACTCAAATCTGATTTAAATTGAAATTATCTTTCCAATAATTATATAATTTAAATGTTTAAGGTTTATTATTCATAATTCAAATTTAACTAGGATTTAAATTAATTAATTAAAAATAAATCTAAATAATTAATTATTTCAATATTCCAATCAACAATTTGAATAATTATTATTTACTAGAATTAATTAAACAATTAATTCACTTGAAAATATACAGACCTATTAGCGCCAACTTCAGTGTGCACTTTGACCACTGCTAGTGCAACCTAGAACGTGGCCCATACACCCTATTAGTCCCAGTAGCTTAACATGTGTGTACTTTTGTCTTACTGATAGTATTTGAACTTGCTCGATTTGTCTAGTAAGAATTTGTGAGAGAGCATTGCGACGCTATCGATATATATAATAATGTCTCATAATAATAGATGTATTAACCTCGGTTAATTATTTATATAACTATTAATTTCTGTATTACTCTACTATAGACCTAAAACTACATTCTTAGATAAAATACTATATTACAAATCTCTAAATAGTCTTATCCATGATCTCTTATATTATAAGAGTGTTTATAAACCAAGTTAGAACTTGAAATTGAAATATAAATACTGTAGCATGTAAGAGCTGTAGCATATTTTTACTTTAAACTGTAGCATATGAGCGCTTTATATTGTAACAGTTATAACTTTAGTGTTGGAACTTAATTTCTCAACACTTTATATGTGTTCAGATATGTTATCCATAGTCGGTTATGAGTCAAGTTTCGTTTTAGCTTTTTGATTATTTTATCTTAAAGTTTCATTATCGTACCATTGAAAAAATTTTCTATTTATAACATAGATATAAAATATCATATGGTTATCGTATGCCACTAGATGATCAAGGCCTTATTAAATTTCCAAATCCCGAACAATGACTTTTGAGAAAATAACCTTAACTCACGTAAGAAAGCTATGGATTATATATTTGTAAGCAATGCTCTTATCGAATATAACTCATGACTTTAACATATCGACAATGCAATCTTCAATCATCGAAATTTCTTTGGTATATTAAAATATACAAATTATACACATGGAATTATGTATCTTCTTTAGGATTAAGACAAATACATGAGTGATTATCAAAGTAAATTAATTTAAGTAAATGAAATTATTGAAAATCCAGTCCGATATAGATCCACTACTAGGAATAAATCAATATTTCTACCTTAGAGTCAACTATACCAGTAGCTAAGATAAACTATCTTGTCAATTGAAAGTAGACACCCGTTACAATATTGTTAGAAATAAAATACTAACTATCAATTTTGACTATTTATCTTATCATCATATCTTTCTACATATAAACCCATATATGCTCAACTATATGACTCAGTATAAACAGCCAAGGTGCTTCTAAGTTTTCTTGTTATACAATCAACAACAAGAAAATAATTAATAGGACGCATAGTGGACATAAAACACTCTTATTTACGTGCAAAACCGACGCAATATTAAGTCAATTGGGGACTGTATGAAGATCTAGATGTTGCCTGCGTTGGCAATCTAACGAAGAAAGGTTTCACGGGCGGCTGGGACATACAATTTAACAGGCGCGTTGGAAGCCCAAACCGTAAGATATTTATAGAGGGTGTAGTTTGGAAAACAATACTTTGTATTTATGAAATCTGAGATTTAGATTTGTATTCATGGATATTTTAATTTAAGAGACTTTATTTTATCTTCGTTTTGGTTAGAAGAAAAGAAAAGAAGAAAAGAAGAAAAGAAAAGATTGACATCTGTGATTTTGTGTATGGATTTTTATTTTTTATTTTTTATTTTTATATTTATGTTTCGATGTCGATCAAAACCGTAACCTTATTGCGTCGCTCTCAAAGCAACGTTAATTCTTTTCAATGTCAGTTTTTTGTTGTTGTTGAGTCCAGCTACCGACCACATTAATGGATTTGACCTCGGTTGCTTAACTGAGGTCACAAACATACAAACGTATGTTAGAAACATACGTGAAAATGTTGTTTATTGATATAAAATGTTTTAAATATATTAGTAATATTTAATTGTTAGGACACTAATCCTAACACTTCTATAAACCTCCTGTAGTTGATAGTCCCTTCACGTTGTGGACTTGAGTTGACACATGAATGGTTGGGATTGAATTACGAAATCTGACTTCAACAAGAAATATAATTAGCATTACATGCACTTATTGGTAAATTAAATTAACGTTACATGCACTTACATACGGTAATTAACTTCAGGAATATTTGAAATTGTAGTTAAGAAAACTAGAAAAATTAAGGAATGAAACAATAATGTTAATCTCTTATAATTGCAAACCCCGAGATTAAGTCTTGGTTGGAGCTTAGAGGTAGGTTCAAGTATCAAGGCAGTCGTCCTCAAAATTAGCACAGAGTCCTGTAATTAATTCAGTTTTTAATCTTTTGTTAGTGTTGCTACTTAGCTAGGTAGTGGTTCATGAGTTGTGCTTGTCTGTCAAATGTGTCATAAAAACCAAATTGTGATTAAAGCGCAAACAGCTGCTTCTATGCAATAGTAGTGGAGTAGTTGCTTGAAATGTTACCATGTTTAATTCCCTAAAAACCGGGTTTCCTCGTACATTTCTACGTCTTAGCTTTATTATCAGTTTAGGTATGCTTACAAATGTGCACATATATATATATATATATATGCATTATATGGTATGCTTCCAAATGTGCACATATATATATATATATGTGCGCATTATATGGTGACCAAATGCAAAGCATATGGCACTAAAAATTGTGTTGTGTTGTCTTGTCAAACCCATGTATTGGCATAATCAAACCCTGCGTTTAGTAAAATGTCACCCTGCCAAATCAAATGCTTAGTTTCCATTTGTTTGGCTCCGTAGAAAAGGGAGAATATACCATATCCATGTTGGTGTATTTGAGTGAACATGGAGAGAAAACAGAGGTTTGAAATTTTAGAAATAAAGATAGATTTGATGCATATAGAAATGCTTCTTTAAAGGTTTATTTGTTGTATTTTTTCATATGGCAAATTACCTTAAGATATAACAATTCTTTAAATATAATATTTAATAATAATATTATGTTCTACAACAAAATATAAAGTCTATAATTTTTTAAAAATTTAATAACACATAAAGGTGTGATTTTATAAACTGTAACAATTATATTAATTTATATAACTTTTCACACGTGAAGGTGCTTTTTTGTTTGTAAAAATGTCTTTTTATGTAATATTATAATTATTCCGACTGATATATTTATTACAAATAGGTATATAAGTTTGTACGAAAACAAATAAACAATAAGTAAAATGGCTCCAAAAAAAACTCTATGTCAACTCTTCATCATTGAAGAATACGAGTTAACACCGCAGCACTATGCTAGAAATGACCCAGTGCCAGGTGCCAGTGCCACGGTAGCAGAAAATCTAACGGCGGCCTTGGGTGCGTTTTTCACATAAAAATGTCAGACTTCAAATATGACATTTCATATTTGAGAGATATAAATCTCTATTACGAACCATGTCTCCAAAAAAGGTTTCCCCGAGTCACGTACACAATGACATGGATATGCATTAAACAATTCGCCGTGCTTCCGAAGAGTTACCTACATACTCGCACATGCATGGACATGCATATATAAATGTGAACATCTATCTGTATATACGCACTCATATATATGCACAAGATATATATACACACACATAAATTTAGTTTTTTCATATATTTACTATATATTGTAAAAGTTTAAATTTTATATTATTCTAGAAGATAAAGAAACTTACTAAGATTGGTTTCTTTGAATTGAATTTTTATATTCTATATCTTCATAAGAAACAGAAAAGGTCCATACCATAATTTTTCTCCAATCTCATAATGTTCTCTAATATATATTTATATATATGTGTGTATATAAATATATATATGTTGTACCATGCAACTAAAGAATTACCTACACACTCAGATACATACATACATACACATATATATTTATATATAGATATACATTGTTAAAATAAGAAAGCGGGAAACTAGCATCCAAAGAAAAAGAACCATCTCATAACATGTATAAGCCCTAACATGCTATCATAACATTTTTGAGTTACATGTATAAGCCCTAACATGCTATCATAACATTTTTCTCTCTCTTCATATATTTTTGAGTTACATTTATAAGCCCTAACATGCTATCATAAGATTAAATTAGACTGCATGCTTTTTAACATATTAATCTCTCCGAGCAGTGCGTTTTAATACCATAGATAGTAAAACAAGATTGCTTGCTATTTGCGTTCTCGGACATACGGACGCCTTCCCTCTTGAGTCCTTAGCTATGAAGTACTCGTTCCAATAACAAGATATCAGGGGAAAAAAGGCCTTTAACAAGTAGCATCCCCTCTACAAAAAGAAATAAAGAAAGAAAGAAAGAAAGAAAGTATCCCCGTATGTACAACTTATTAGCTTTTTATAACACTAATTATAAATTAAACCCAATAATAAATGGTTGATTTTGCTTGGCGGTATTAGTAATTTTTTTAATATACATGTTAACAAATGGCCGATTGATTACCATACAACAAACCCATTCAAAATCAATCTTAATTAAGATGTTACAACCAAAAGTCCAACGCTAAAATTTATAATACTACAACCGAGTGATTTGCAATGATCCTGTGTGTATTACTATATATAGAGCTGAAAAATGACCACTATTGAGCTAAGTGTATAAATTAATCTAATTCGTCTTATAATTTCTTCTATTAATCCAAAGTTCAAACGGTACAAGTGGACTATAGTTCCAATTTCCAATTACACCCAAGAGATCATGAAAATCGAAGAAAGAAAAGGTTAAAAAAAAAAGTATAAGAAATAATTTGATGGGACCGGGCAGCTCCTTCAAGGAGACTTGTTTTTGTTTAGAAATATTAATTTAGAGCTCTTAAGCCAAGGAGCTATGAAAAAAAAATAGATTAGTTAAAAATAAGATATTTTAGGGGGTGGTCGACACAGAAACATTGCCCACGTTCCCCTCATATCTTACTTCCTTTATTAATTCATCTCTCTCTGCCTGTCTCTTAAAACAAGCACCCTTGTTGACAAAATGCTGTGTAGGACCCCAAGAAATAAATATATACAAATACACCCCCCTCACCTCTCTTGTGAACCTCCATAAATACTCTTATCTCCATTCGCTATTCCCTCTCTCTCTTCTTTTCTCTCTCTCTCTCTCTCTCGCCTTTGCTCTTTATACATCACTCTCTTGATATCAACACCTCAAAGACTGTCATACGTAATTCATTCTCTATCCTCTCAGTTGTCTATCAACTTCTGTGCGCTTTTCATGATCATGGTTTGTCTCTTTCTTCTCTCTTAATTTCTCTCTTCCACTTTTTGGTCCAAATTCAAGTATTTGGTTAATAAGTATAATCAATATATATATATATATATATATATATCTTT
>LNSY01147767.1:0-12612 GCA_002024485.1 Artocarpus camansi
GAGGTAAGAGTTTATAATCCATAAGAGAAGAAGCTAGACCCAAAAACCACAAGTGGATATTTTGTTGATTATGTTGAATAGTCTAAGGGATATAGATTTTACTATCCATCTTATAGTATTAGATTTGTGGAATCAAGGAATGCAAAATTTCTTGAGAATGACTTAATTAATGGGAGCAATCAATCCTGGAACACTATTTCTGAGAAAGATCATACAGATGCTCAACCTTCTACTTCTTATGATAGATTGATTGTTGTACACAACACACCTAAAGTTCAAATTTGTAATGAACAACAAGAAGTCATTCAAGTTCCATAGACTACTAATTATGAAATAGATCCAGCTGAATAACAGATACAGAAACCTGTTCAACAGCCTATTGAACCAATTGTTGGTCATGAAATGGATCAATGTATATACCAGAAGATCAGTGGGAGTAGGATTTGTTTCCTTGTGTTACATGTGGATGACATATTACGTACAACTAATGCTAAGGGTTTGCTATATGAAGTGAAGCAATTTCTCTCAAAGAACTTTGAAATGAAGGATATGAGAGAGGCATCTTATTTCATTGGCATTAAGATCCATAGGGATAGATCTTGATGCATTTTGGGTTTGTCTCAAGAGACCTATATCAACAAGGCTCTAAAGAGGTTTCGGATGAAGGATTATTCACCGAATGTAGCACCCATTGTGAAGGGTGATAGGTTCAATTTGAACCAGTGCCTAAAAAATGAGCTCGAACAAGAACAAATGAAAAAAATTCCATATGCTTTAGCTGTTGGAAGCCTAATATATGTTCAGGTCTATACAAGACCTGACATTACATTTGTTGTGAGAATGTTGAGCAGATATCAGAGTAACTCAGGTGTTGACCACTGGAGAGCTATAAAAAAGGTGATGAGATACCTTCAAGGGACAAAAGATTACATGCTCATGTATAAACAGACTGATAATCTAGAGATGGTTGGATGATCCGACGCAGACTTTGCTAACTGTGTTTATTCGAGAAAATCAACATCTGGTTATGTTTTCATATTTACCAGTGGAGCTGTATCTTAGAGGAGTGTGAAGCAGACTTTGACTACTACCTCTACAATAGAGGTTGAGTCGTTTCTTGTTTTGAAGCTACTTCGCATGGTATATAGTTAAAGACTTTCATATCCGGGCTTAGAATTATGGATTATATTTCTAAGCCATTGAGATTGTACTGTGACAATTTAGCTACGATATTTATGGCCAAGAACAACAAGATCGGTAGTCAAAGTAAACACGTCGATATTAAGTACTTGGTTAAAAGAGAACGTGTTAAAGAAAAGAAAGTAGTCATTAAACACTTTAGCACTAAGTTGATGATTGCCGATCCTTTAACTAAAGGCATGCCTCCAAATATTTTTAAGGATCATGTAGTATGAATGGGACTTGGTTCCATGACGTGAATAATAATATAGGTACATTTGGTTATTTTTATAAAACTCTTATTGAGTTGTGATGTTTTCTCATATTTAGTTGTGCATATATTTAGTTATTTTGAGAAAAATCAACTAAGTTAAACCTGAAATAAACATAAGGTTTATTCATTTATTTACGTTACCATTTATTAGTTAGTATTAAGGGATGTAATGCTTTGTAATACATGGAAGATAATACTCATTATAAGAGGACCTATTACTATGATTGATATGTTTATTCCTTAAGTTTGAGATTTGTTGATTTTGGTTATTCACATGTGGACCAAGTGAGAGAATGTTATTTTTAATTTATGTATTATTATTTATTTGGTTTTTAAAATGATAATAAATAAACAAAAATAAATTTAAGTGGTCCAACATACGTATATTTTCTAAAGGGTATCAACCAAAGGTTATCTCTAAACTGATATAAAGTTTCAAAAAGAAGGCCTTATTTCAAAGGTATCTCTTGATTATAACATACCTTGATGGTGGGTGTCTATAAATTTCACGTAAGAGAGGGTCCCTACGCCTGTGCAATTTTTTTCAAAAATACTCCATCTCTTTAAAATTGTAGAAGGTTTAGAAAAGTCTCTTCTTATACAAAATTTTTCTTCAGGAATTCTTACAGAGATATTCTCCATTCATTCTTCAGATTATCAATGGCTAGAGGTTAGATTTTTTTTTCCTTTATGTTTCCACATTTAGATGATTTTCATGCAATTTTGTTTATGCATATATGAAAATCATAACTCTGTATAAATACAAATTTTCTTACAATTTTTAGTGAATTAATACTTAGCAAACATCATTTGTCTTTAATGTCTACACAATTTTATTCCCTTGAATCTACATACTGTCCTCCAAATTTTTCTTCCAAACAACACAAAGTATGAACTCCTCAAACCTCTACAAGCATATTTCTCTAGATGTGTAAAATCACATTTAAATTAGGTTTGTATAAAGTAGCACATATTTTCAATCCCAAATCTCAAACAAGGATCTCTGATTTTAAATTTTGTAACACTGTTGCAACATTATCTCTGTTTAAATTTGAACCTTGATTTTTGTAACAAATCAAGATCTTCTAATTCGTTTTTAAATTGCTACATTCTTCAAAAAATCGTCAGCAAAGATCTATTTGATGCACAATCCCTGGCTTTTTAAATGATCAAAAATTGAATCTATTTCAAGTTGATTTTGAATTTAACTTAAATTAGGATTTTCTCTTTTTTATTTTCTTTGATGCTTATCTTGATAGCTATTTGAATTTCTCGCTGTGTAATCTTAGTTGAAACTTTAAAATCTAATCGGATAACCAACTCTCTTGAATTTCAAATTTTTCTGTACAAAAAAAAATGGCTAGACAAATTGATTTTTGAACTTTTTGAATATTGTTGTCATGAATGCCAACTAAAAAACTAACAAAATAATAATATAAAAAAGTTAGTTGACAAAAAAAAATCTAAGAAATCTAGGCAAACTCTTTCATCCAACAATCGGATAAATACGGCGCTCACTTGGGTACCTTGAGTTGATAAAGTAATTGATTAAATGAGGTTGTTGACAAGTGTCAAACCTAAGGGGCGTTGATGTGATTTTTTTTTCCAACCAAAAAGATGGCTGAATATGAATGATAAGTTTAGGGACTGTTGGCTAATTTTGTAAGATTTAAAAATTGACAAAAAAAAATAAAAATAAAAATGTATATTATTAAGCATTGTAATGACAATGTAGCTATCTGCATTATATGAGTACTATTGAAGAAATTAACATACAAAGCTTCGGAAAATTGAGGGTAACATCTTTGATTATGGCTAATAGGATCAATACAACCTTTTAATTAACACAATGTGATTGTGAGAACATATACAAATCTTTTCTTGAGAAAGTTATGTATGATTAGAACATTACATTGGTTTTTTTTACAAAGTATAGAACAACGTAGTTGGAACTAAAAATTAGAACCAAAATACTATAATAATAAACTCTTTCATGTTTACTATTCTCTGGTTAGAAAGATGCCATATACTTTTTCCTGAGGTATCAAAAATATAGTCACATGGTTGATCAACATTAGACTGTAAATCCATCGTAGAACCAACACTACATTTATACTTAATCAATTCAACATATCTTGATTCCACAACAACATTAGAATCTAGATTCAAAATCTATATATGTTGGAATTTTCAACACTCTACAAAAACACATTTAACTTCTCTTATTCCTAACTTTGATTTTCTAGGGTTATGCACTCTATAAACGGCTAAACATTCCCACACCCTTAAGGACATCAATTTTAGTTTCCTTCCTTTCCATATTTCATATGGAGAAACATGTATTTTCATAGATGTGATTTTATTATGAACATGACATGCAGTAGATAAAACTATCCCTCATAAATTATTAGGCAATTTATCATTAAAAAGCATAGATTTATTCATGTCGATAAAAATCCTATTCTTTCTTTCAACCAAACCATTTATTGAGGAGAGAAGGGATTAATTTTTGGTGAATAATACCATGCTCTTTATTGAAAGAATCAAACTCATTTGAAATTCACCACATCTATCACTTCAAACCATTTTGATCTTTTTATCTTTTTAGTTCTTAACTTTAGCCTTCAAAAGTTTAAACTTATCAAAGGCTTCGTCTCTTATTCCAATTAAAAACACATATATGTATTTAAAACAAGCATCAATAAAAGTGTAACAGTATCTTCTTCTATCTCTTGTCAAAATTCCATTAGACTCATAATTATTGATATGAATTAAATCCAATATTTGTGTAATATGTTTGGCTTTACAAAAGGGTTTCTTAGTCATTTTTTCTTGAATGTAAATCTCACACTTATCATGTTTTACACCTTTACAATTAATCAAACCATATTTAGGCATGTATTTTAAAGATCTAAAATCTAAGTGTGCTAAACATGCATGCCAAACATGTATTTCAAATATAAGTAGAACTTATAACTTTATTATTAATGCTAAGTTTGTACCTGTCATCACTAGAATATCTTTTTCTTATAAATGACTCATTCTTAGATACAATACTATTGGACTAGGTGCCCTAAAGATGAAGTGATGTAATTGTTTTTAAGACATTTAATCAATAAAGAGTTTAATATTTATTTTATATACCAAATATGTCATTTTTAAATTCATTTTTGTTGAATATATGATAAGCAAACAAAAATTTGAGACTATCAATTTAAACCTTTAAGATAATGCATATGATAGACAGATTATAAAGTAGACAAAATCTTAAAGTGATAGTCTAAATAGAAAATATCTACAATCAAGGGGAATAAATTTAGATGCTTTATTTATATTAAGATTATTATGTTATTTACATCTCTAACAGGAGATGACTTGTCCTAGTCATCGAAGTGGCAAATAGAGACATTAGTATATTATCATTGGTGACAATATATTGGATCAGTACTAAAAATGAATTTATTTAAAATAATTACATTTGTATAAATTAATTCATTTTAGACAATTATATGTGTTATATCTTAATCCAGGTATAAATCAATGGGTCTATATTATTGACTTATGTCTTTTGATGTGCCAAAAAGTACGATTCTGAATTATATGTAGGTATGTATACTAGTACGTTAGAGACATGACTCTTAAATAACGTAAGATTTTTATTCATAGATATGAAATTCATAGCTCTTTTGTAGAGTTTTCTTATAGAACTAGAGAGCTCAATTATTTGGATATATATGAATAATTGAATGGTATACTATTGGTATTGATTATAAATATTAAGTTTTCCAATAGTGAGATAATAGAACATAAGATAAATATAATCGGGAAGGTAAAATGAAATTTATCCTTAAGCTAGTTATGAATATCCTATAAGTATGTTACACATTATGATATGTCATCGACGTTTAACTTATTAGAGTTTCGTAATTTATACATAGTTTAAGAGTGTAGCTCTAAGTTTTTAATGGAATAGCTTTAGAGTTGATAATTATAAAAATATATGTGTCGAGAATATGTCATTTTATGATTGTAGAAGCTTAATCTATATATGCTCATTAAGTCCCCTTTGCTAGCTCCTATAATGATACGGCATGATTTTTCGACATTTTGATAACTTATGTTAATTTTTAAGATTAGCTTAAATTCGATTAATTGGATTCAAGAATTTATGTCGAATTATGTAAAATATATTTTATTTGAATATATGATTATTTGTATATAACTATTTTATTCAAATAACTTTCATATTGTATTATTTGAATTAAAACTAAGGCACTATGAAAGATATTCGAGTTAAATAAAGTAGAAATTATCCAATCGGTTCAAACGGGTGGATTAAATAGCTCTCCAGGAGCTACAAATGCATGATAGATCATTGCCACATCAGTATGGTGGACTGCGCCTAGTGTAAGGCTATCGAGTGCCCCCGCCACATCACCAATCCACTCTAACATAGTTTAGCTATAGGAAGTTGATCCTAATTTGAACTTTGAAGCCTAATCTGATGAGAATGAGTCCAAGTCCAACCACTATAAATAAGAAAAGTTTTCCTATAGTTATACATCATAAGAAAAGTTACTTGAAAGGTTTAGAGAGAGATTTTTAGAGAGAGAAGTTTTATCACTTTAAAGAATTGTTGTTCAATATCTAGAACAATAATTATTATAGTTCTTTCATGTTTATGGGGAGTTCTTACTAAAGGAGAATCAATTAATGTGTGCCCACTCACACGCCAATTATGGAAAAGAGAATACCAAAAAAAACCAGCTAGTTGAGGCACTTCCAACTGCCATTCTCAATGATAGTTCTATCATTTGATTTTTTGTCAAAAGTGTGGTTTCGATTTTAAAAGGAACGAAACATCTTTTATTAATTTATCGTATATAATATGTCTAACTTATTTACAAAAAGGATTTTATTTATAAACAAATTTAAAATCCATTGCATCTTCCTTTTCCAACAAATATAAGTATTGCCCTTAAGTACAATTCAAAGTCATTTTTACACAGGAGACTTATGCATACAAGATTATTTCTAATATTAGGAACATGGAATATATTGTTCAAAGTAACCTTCTTCCTAAAAGTCAAGTTAATCTCTGCCACACCTTTGCTAGCAACTATCGCTACGTCATGATTCCCAATTAGAACTATTTGTCCTTCTTTCTCCAATGTATATGACAAGAATAAGTTCTTGTCATTGCAAACATGAGTAGTGGCACCAAAGTTAAGCCACCAATCAGAGGACTTTGTTACAACCATTTAGTTTCAGTAATCATGTCAATTTGCATCTCAGAGACTATAGCAAAAACCTTTTCAAATTTCTATTTGACAAGATTGGCCTTGTTGGAGTTACCTTCCTCTTCTTATACCTACAATCATTTTAATGGTGGCCCTTTTTCCTACAATAGAAACAAATTATGGAAAACTTTTTAAAGCTATGACCGGACTTTTTGAATTGCTTGTTATTGTTATCTTTCCAGTTATTTGAGAACTTACTAGCCTCGACGACATTAACCTTAGAAAAATCCACTATCTTTCCCTTGGGATCATGAGAACTACTTTCCTCTTTGATCTTCAAGTGTTTTTGAGGTTCCTTTAAGGTTATACCGTCTCTTCAATGAAGGAGTTTCTTTCTATAACTATTCCAACTTTGACATAATTTAGCAATAATGGCCCCCACTTGGAATGATTCCAAAATTTCAATCTTCAATTCTTTGAGTTTTGTAACAATGACTTGCAATCCATGAATTTGATTTGGAACGAACTTGGTGTCAACTATAACAAATTCTAAGAATTTTAGAATAAGGAATTTTTTTGTACTTTCCTTATCGGTTTGTGCTTATAGTTGAGGGAATTCCACATCTCTATCAAAGACTCTATGTTGTGGTAGAGATCATAGAGACAATCAAAGTATGTTGAGAATGTGTTCTCAACGCATGATTACATCATCTTTTCTTTTCTTCCTAGCAGCTTTGATTTCATTAGAATCGTCTTCCTTTGGCTCCAAAAATGGCTCCCTCTTTGGATCAAGGACATAAGCGATTTTGAAGATGTTGAGAAGAAAGAACAACTTCCCTTTGAGTGAGTGAAATTGGTACCATCAAAACGATCGAGTTCCATATTCGGATTGAGAAAAGACGCCATATTCTTGTCAACCTCCATTGCATTAAACTAAAACCTTTAAGATTATTGAAGAATTTGAGTGTTTGGTGAGGAGAATGGAGATTGAATTCTTTGAAAACGAAGAGTATTTGAGGCGTATATGAACACTTTTCTTAAAAAATGTATTTGCCTTCACTTGTCAATGTTTTCTAACAAGTTTTATGGGATATTATAACTAAAATATAACAAATACTTAAACACAATATCTCACAATAATATTGTGTTTCAGAACTAGATATGAAACCTGTAAAAATTTTAGGGATTTAATAATAGACAGAGGCGTCATTTCATAATAGAAACAACTAGTTTAATATATACAACCTTTATTTAAAGGTACCTTTTCGTTTGTAAAGGTATCTCTTTGCTTATAAAAGCATATATTCGTGTATTCACATTACAATTACAACAATTTGTCTGTTGTAAATAAATATTCATATTTGTATAAAAATACACAATCAACAAAAGTATTGGTTTAAAACAACACAAGAATCACATTATTTTGTTATTTTCCATGCCGCGATGCTAGCTATATTGTGCAGTTCCCAATGGGCAATGCCGCGACATCGGCGCCTAGGCAACCTCAGTGCCACAGCCTCAATTTTGAGCACTAAGGCACTCCATGCTATCATAAATTCTACTCACTCTCTGTGATCTTTTGATATCAAACATATTTGAGAGATATATTACAATCTCTCTAACGTTTTAAGTCAAGTTTTTTAACTAGTTTGTTCAAGTCATGTATGCCCTTTTATCCTTTTTTATTTATTTGGTTTGAAATTAGGATAAAAAAAAACGAAAATATAATAAATTTTACCATTGCTCATGAATATAAAAAAATTTTGTTCTAGTCCTTTTTAATTTTTATGATTTTGGATCAATTAAATATGAAGAAACAAATCACTATAAATAGAATTTTATGCCTAGAAAATACACTTCAGATATCAAAATGAAATTGTCTAAAATGTAGAAATTTTGCTACCATTAAAAACACAAGATATTTTTAAAATAATTACAACAACGTAGTGTATTTTTTTTCCCAAAAAAAAACACCAGGTGCAATAGGTTCCAAATTAAAATGATCAGTCTTTAGGATAAAAAAAAGGAAAAAAAAAACCTAGTATAAGACAACAATCCAACCATTGGCGTTCAACGCTATTCTTCTATCACGTCCAATTCCCTTTCAACCTCCAGAAACAACTATCAACATGAAAAGAGGGAGAGAGAGAGAAAAGAAACTCCAAAAACGGTTCGAGATTTTTTCCCTCCATGAAAAAAAAAAGGTTTGAGTTTTATGTTGCATTAAGTTACCACTCAAATAACCAATCCGTTGCTTAAGACAATTGATCGATCCAACAAATCTCTTTTAAATGCTACTTTTTGAAAAATAACAAGGCAAAAACTGTGTTTAGAAAGTATAGTTTGAACGAACGTTGATTAAAAGCACTATAGCAAAGTTCTATATTATAACTTTTTTTTTATACTATAGCTTATAAAAGCATTACTCTATTGTAAATAAAAGTTTTTGTTGAAATTGAAATTATCAAACATACTATAAAATGATTAGACTACACAACAAAAAATTAGGCTATGGTTCAAATCTTATCATCTGAAATTTCATGTCGTATGAATCTCGGATTTAATGCTTAATTTGGAATTTCAATTTGATCAGTTAGAACCTATATTGATTGGAACTAATAATATAAGCTTGAACCATATTTTTTAGTTCTAACTAATATTTGGTAAGTTTGTCAAAAAAAAATTGGTTTGAACCAAAAATAATTGAAAACATTGTTTGAACTTTGAACCGTAATTTGTAGGTTGAAGTAGTTTTTTTTTTTTTAATTCTAACTAATGTTTGGTATGTTTAAATCAAAATATTGGTTTCAACTGATTGGCCTTAACATTATTTGTAATTGATGATGGGTTAAATAAAGTTTTGAGTTTGGATTTAAAACGTAGGTTATTGATGTTCCAAGCAAAGAGTAAAGATTATTCCATTAAAGTAAATGATAGACTGAATTAAAGAAATAACAAGAAAGGTTATTAAAGAAATCACAAATCATTTGATGAATGACCGCATTAAAAAACAAGCATTTCATGAGAATTAAGGAAATGAAAATTATAAGATAAGAACTCCCAAATCCTCCACAGAGAAGAGGAGAGGAAACACAAGAAACAAAATGATTGAAAAACAAACCATGAAAATGGAAATCAACCAAGGAAAAAACTAGACAATTAGCCTCTAAAATGGATGAAGTGTATATTTAGGGTATCTTATGTTTGTACTTTTAAGCAATAGAAGAAAAAAAAAACATAAACTATAGTTTTTTAATTAGCGTTTCATTAATGCATAAAAATTTTTTTATTAAAGAGTTTTTAAACATGTTTATTTAATTAGGTCAAAAGCGAATGTCCATAACATGTGTAAAAGTCTCTCTAAAGTACAAACCATTCTTTTCCTGACATGTGGCTACACATATCGGTCTTCTTCTTCTTCTTCTTTTTTCCTTTTTTTCTTTATCTCTTCTCGTCTCTTGCTCCTCCTTTGTTTCTCCTCTTTCTTTCCTTCATTTTCAACTTCATTTTCCGAGTTCTTCACCTTTTCCTTCTCCTCCTCCTTCATTTTTTCTGTCGTTGTCGTTGTTGTTATTGTTGTTGTTATTTGCTTTTGGAATTAAACGTAGCGTAATTCAAGGTAATTCCTAATCATATTGTCACACAAAACCTTCACCCGGTACCCAAGTTATTCTATCACAATAATACTGATACCTAATCATATTATCTTCATCTATTCTATCACAATAATACTGATACCCAAGTTATTGTCAAATACGGATATGTAGTTCATGAACCTATGGCCATTCTGACACACAAAATTATTCATAAAAATACTGGTGCTGCTAAGTAAGAATATTTCTCGATTTTATTCATGTGTTAAATTTCTCACAAGATAGCGTTTAATCCCCACCTGAAAGGTGCTGGTTTGTCTGCATCGCCCGTGTATGGTATCGGTAAAATTGATAGGAAAAGAGGGAAAATAAACAGTACGGGAAGAGGCTTTAAAACCTTAATTAATAGGAAAAAAGCGAAAATAGACAGCACGGAAGGTTCTTTCTTCAACTCTGACGAATGGAAAAGAAGTTCAAAGAAACCTGGATTACACTCAATTAGCACCGCTTATACGCACCTCCGTTTATGATATAGCAAAATTTACAAGACAATGTAACTATATTATGTTATAACCACCATATGATCAGCCAACCCATCTGTGATTCTTGGCTTTAAGTTCGTCGAAGAGAGGCCAACCGTTTCTCCAGTTCCTCTACGTCTGGTGACTCAGAACTGCACAGAATACATGAAATCGCTAAACAAAGACACAATACCGGTGAACTTATCGATATTCTAGTCAAAGGAATATAGAACTTTGTCTTTAGATTTTGATCAACAGGGAAAGTGATGGATTGCCACTCCAGGATAATTTATCGGCCGGAATTTTTATATCAAACAAAAAGAAACTGGAAAAAGAAAAAAATTAAAAGACGGGAAGGATTACATAGCAAAAGGGTTATGTTTCGTAAGCACACACACCTCGTAACAACATTTGCAGCATCCTTGGATGGCGCATTTTCACTATTCCTGGATGCAATTCTGCCTTTTGGTGCTGAAGATAACTGTAAAAGGACAAAGGCCAGAATCAGAGTCTTACTTTATAGAGAAGAAACACTACTTGACTAAATTTCTTCCACGAGTTTTATTTTTCTTGTTCTTCTCTTCAACAGATAAAGAATTACCAATTTTATTTTATCAGATCAATCTCGTTTCCATCTTCTATCTTTTGTCTTCAACTTTTTCTTAATATTAATTATTTTGACAAAAAAACAAAGAATAAAATTGATTTCATTTTCGGTTATAAATCTCAGAAAAGCCAACCTGAGATGCAATGTCAACACCAATCTCATCTAGCACCTGCGTACAAATTTAAAAAGAAAAAACAAAAAGCGTGACTTTAATTTAATATATGACGTTAAATTTACTCGCAAAAAAACAAAAGCTAAAATCAGGTTTTTGGTACTTTACCTGGTTAGTTAGCTCCTCTGTTTCCTCTTCTGCCTCGTCTTTGTCTAAGGTCTCGTCAATAGCATCTGACATCATTTCAATCTGAATAGAGAACAATGATGTACAACCATTACATCCATGTTTGCTTTAGGACCAAGCAATTCTATGCAAAATTTCCGTGTGAACATATATATGCGATGGATCTACAATTGCACTAGATTCACTACAAGTACTGCAAAAACTTTCAATTATTAAACAGTATTGGTAACATAGTAGCACTATAACCCGCTAAAAACATAAAAGAATTTCACCTGGAGTATGTAAATTTTTTTCTACACTAGAAACATCATCATTATACAAGGAAACAGACATAAGGAGAAACTAAAAATGACAGTATTTTTTTTTTAAATAAAAAAGCATGAGTATTACCGTCATGTCCAATTGTGCAGACTGCTTCTGAAATTCTCTTATCACTTTAACTTGTTTTGCAGGTGCCATTTGCTGAGATGCACGTGCCCCAGGGAAAAATACTTTGGTTAGAGTCATGCTTTAACATATGCACTAGTAGTCAATAAAACTTAGAAAACTTGTGGTAAAACACTCTGAAACCTTTAGCTAAAAAAAAAATACAGAACGCAAAAACAGCAGGCAGAAATCATCCATGCTGCAAAAGAGTAGATGAATATTTTAAGTATATGAAAATAGATAAAAGGAAAATTCATGCATACGTCATCTAAGCTAGAAGGCCACTCTGGTAACAATCCATTCATTATAATTCCATTGAGAAAGTATGCGCATTTATAATACTCCCACATTTCTATTCATCACCGTTGGTGATGTAATCACCATATATGTGTCAGTATATCAAAACTGCCACATAGCATTGTAGGGCCTAATACTTATATTTTACCTTCTTCCATGCCATGTGGCAGTAGCATA
>LNSY01148314.1:0-11638 GCA_002024485.1 Artocarpus camansi
CTCACATTTCACCTTGCCAAACATTAAAAAAAAACTATAGAAGCTTCATCATGAGGTAAGCATCATCTTACATGTGACCTAAAATTTTGTGATCCATTGCATTTTGACCACCATAACTTCTTCTACAAAGATCTGTTTTCAATGAAATTTTAGTATGATGTTTAAGTATATGTTATGTGATGTAACTCAAAGTTTCAAGTTATTTTTATGTTGTCTATGAATTGATATTAAATGTTCATGCATTGCCACTCCTAGTCAATATGTTATTGATCAGTAAAGCTTTGTATAAATGTAGTCCATGTTCAAGCACCAAATGTGTTTTAATTTTTATGAAATTTGGTAGAAATATTCATTATATGTTAGGTTTTGAATTGGAAAGTTTCGTAGTAATATCATGTATATTCTATGAGTTATCGAACTTTCTCTAAACTAGGTTTTTTTTTGGCTGTTTAACTTGTAAATTCTTGACTTCTTGATTCAATGACTTTTTATTATGCCTAATGAATTTGTTTGAGCACGGAAATTTTTTTGGTATTGTGGTTATATGTATATAGCTTGTCATAAAAATTTTAGAGTCAAAGTAATTTTATTTTATTTGTTTGAAAATGTTTACTAAAGGATGCTCTCTACTTTTCATACTTGAAGTTAGTTGCACCACTGATTTTCAAATGCACGTTTTGATTTATTACAATTTTATTTGAAACCAAATTTTTGATATCTTATAACTATATGTGTCTATTATATGTTATACTTTTGTTAAATTATTTTATGGTATAGGAAATTTATTATATAGACTTTAATTAAGGTGGTTCATTGCCCAGCTATTGGTGGTAGATTTTATGTTATGAAGTATATGATTTGTTTTGATTAACAAATGGACTTTTCATGACCAACGAAAAATCAGGGTATTATATTTATATGTTAGCTTTGTACCTACAAAGTTTCATGCTTTAATTATGTATGAATCATAAGTTATTGAGCTATGAATTCGTAAGGGTAAGGTAGCATTTTTCTATTGGCAGTTTTGCTTAAATGTTTTAGAGGTTGATAAAATGTGTTTTGGATTAATGTTCTCAAGAGAAGAATGTATGAGTTATGTTATGTGGTATTGAATGATATCATGAAGATGACTATTAATTTCTTGTGTATATGAATGATTGATATGAACACTTCAAGAGGTGAGCACATTAAGACCACGACGATGTCATCTAAATTAAGGTTTAGTAAACAAGTTAGTCAAGTAAGTACATTCTCACATACAACATGATGAATGTTTATGAAAGTTTATGAAAGTCTTATGAGAATATGTTTCATGACGATTTCAAGATGTTTTTACATGATGTTTTATCATGCAAGCTTTTGATGTACAAGAAGGTCTAATGCATGTTTTTATGATGAGGTATACGAAAGCTTAAAAGTGTGTATATATATATCTATATATATATGTGTATGTATTACCTAATTAAGTGTTGCACGCCTATTGTTAATGTTAATGTTTATAATGTTGTCCAAAGTTGGACTTGTCATGTTTGGTTCGGGATTAGCTACCCCTCTCCTCTCATGACAACGTGCCAATGATGATGATCATGAATGGTGCAACACTTGAGCCCCTAAAGATAAAATGAGTGAAGTTTTAATATGGATGTTTTCAAAGGAAAGATGTGTTTTATATGAACTTGTGCCTAGTGCACTATGATGATGATGGTGATTATGATTATGATGTTATGAATTGATTTTCATGAAATGTTTTAAGTTGTAAGATAAGAAAGTGTACTTACTAAGCTTATGCTTCCTAGTTTTATATTATGTTATAGACAAAAGTAAAAAGCATATAGACTAGGTGAAGGATGAGGATGGACATGTGTGCTAGGAATGATGGACTGGAAAACGGAATCATGCAATGGAAGGAATCTTAATTTCTTGAACTATGACTTTTATTATTGTATCATGAATTCCACACTACATTGTATTAAAACTTAAAATGATTTTTCCTTCAAAACTTTCTCTTTTATTTCGACAGCCAAATCAGCCTATTGACCATTATTGGTCGGGCTATTGATTATTTTTTGATAGTCGAATTAGGAGGTAGATTTTATTGATTGTTTAAAATTTATTTTAAAGTTTTGGTTTCTTTATTTGGTACTAAATGGGTTGGCATTGGAATGGTTCACACCAAAACAGTCCATAATTATAGGGCCAATGCACCACAATAAGACGTGCATTTGGCATTGATAATCTATTGAAAAATATACAAGTAGTTTTAAAGGCATTTGTATGAAAAAAGTATGCAAGGATCCTGGGATATGTTAAACTATTTATAAAGTATTTGAATTGTTTATCTTAAAATATTGATTTGAAGGTTAAAGTAACGACATCTGTGATGTCCGATAAGGGGGTGTTATAGGCTTTGGTGTCAAAGGAAACTTATATTTCCAATTCATGTCGCCACACATCAAGTCCTCCAAGTAAGTATGTTTTAAGATTAAGTGATGTAGATGTAAGTGTATAGTGATTAATGCCTTAGTGCATAAAGTAAGTAGTGAAATCATGTCTTATGCATAGAATTAGAAGTTAATTCCTAGCTCATAATTCTTTTAGGAAGTCAAGGATGCAAGGCTGTAGAAGGACTCAAGCCGTTGTTCGAAATGACAATCTGACTAATGAAAGACTGATGATGATGATTGTTGAACTACAAAGCAAACTACAAGAACAAAGAAAATAGATCGAGCTGCTAGAAGCTAGCAGTCAAAGAGGCAAAAGACAAGGGGAAAACATGCCACCTTCTCCTCAACAGCAAAGAGAGGAAGTCCTTGCCCTAGCTCTTGTACCAGAAGTGAGACCTATTTACCAAGAACCACTATTGATTAGATGTAAGCGTGTTACGCCACTAGACTCTAAAGGCTCTAAAGATCCCCTGGTCACTTAAGGATGGTTGAAGATAGTTGAAGTCACTCTAAAACTCATAGGATTTACTAATAATGAAAAGGTCCTTTGTGCCTCATATTGCCTAACCATGGAAGCCAAAATTTGGTGGGATGGAATCGAGCAAAGCCAAAATATAGACAAGATGACATGGGTAGACTTTGTTTTGGAATGCAATGGCATGTACTTTCACACGAATATTGCTCAAAAACACTATGATGAGTTTGAGAACCTACACCAAGGTGATATGTCAGTGAACGTTGTGGTTGCCAAGTTTGATCATTTAGCACAGTTTTGCCTGGGGATGGTCAGCAACAAAAGTGAGAGGGTCCATTGGTTGATTAGAGTTCTTCGGCCAAAAATTGCAGCAATTGTTGATGGGGCAAGTCCACCGAGAAATGAAAGAGCAAGTTATTCTAAGGGCACAATGAGCTGAATTCCACCTTGTCGAAGTTAAGAAGAAACTAGCCTTAGCCAAGTCAACCTACGAGCAATGCCAATGCACAAAATTACCCCAAGACATAAAGAACAGCAACCAATACTGGAAGACCAATAAAAGGAAGGACAATTTCCAAAACTAGCAAGGTCAAAACAACAAGAAACCTAGTGGTGGCCAGCACAACAATAACAAGCAAATGCAACCATGTGCTAAGTGTGCGAAGCTACATCCGGGAGAATGCCATTTGGGGACAAATCAGTGTTTCGTTTGTAGAAGCGAAGGTCACTTCGCCATGAACTGTCCTAATTGGTCCAATGCTCAAGGTCAACAAAGAGCCCCTTATGCACAGCTCTATCATATGCAAGCTACTTTGGAAGGACCACTCATAAACCAAGGAAGACTCAAAGCCCCACCTACCAATGCCTGCATTTATGCAATGATGAAAGAGCAAGTGGTAGCCAAAACCTCTAATGTTGTCACATGTTAGATTTTAAGGATTTCTTATAATGCATATGTTCTCTTTGATATAGGTGCCACACGTTCATTTGCATCCTCATATTTTGCTAAGAAGTTAAGAGAGCATCTAGAACCCATGAGACAGAGATTCACTACAACACTACCCGTTGGGGAAGTGATGATGTCTATGCATTATTTGCATATTGCTCCTTCATTGATTTTTGAAAGAAAACTATTATTTGATCTTATTATAATTGACATGTATGATTATGATATGATTCTCAAGATGGATATCCTGAGTAAGTATAATGCATCTATCGAGTGCCAAAGACAAAAAGTGATTTTTCATCTAGAAGGTGAAGAAAGATTTTTGTTCGTGGGCGAGTCAAGAAAGAAGCCAAATATGTTTCTATCAGCTGTGAAGGCGAGGAAGCTGCTAGTAAGTGGCTTTGCAGGTAATTTGATGAACATCATATATAAAAGTCAAAAAGAAATGACAAAGATTGAAGATGTTTTCGTGGTTTGAGATTTTCCTAAAGTATTTCTAGATGAATTGTCAAGCTTGCCTCCAAATAGAGAAATTAAATTTGAGATCGAGTTTGCTCCAGGCGCTAATATGATTTCCAAGGCACCGTATAGAATGGCTCTAGTTGAATTAAAAGAGTTGCATGCTCAATTAAAGGAACTTCTCACTAAGGGTTTCATCGGACCTAGTCATTCACCATAGGAGCATCGGTTTTATTTATAAAGAGGAGGATGGTTCCATGAGACTCTACATTCACTATCGAAAGATAAACAAGGTGAAAACTAAGAACAAATAGCTGTTGCCAAGAATTGATGATTTGTTCGATTAGCTTAAGGGTGCATTTGTGTTCTCAATGATTGATTTGTAGCCAAGATGCCATCAATTGAAGACAAAAGAAGGAGACATTACTAAGACAGCTTTTAGATTGAGGTATGGTGACTATGAATATATGGTTATGCCTTTTGGTCTAACTAATGCTCCTACAACTTTCATGGATTTGATGAATCGGGTATTCAAAGAATATCTCCATAATTTATCTTGGTGTTTATCGATGATATTCTTGTATATTCAAAGAGTCGAGAAGAGCATACTGAGCACTTAAGGATTGTGTTAGAGACCCTAAGGAGACATAAATTCCATGCAAAGTTTTCTAAGTGTGAGTTTTGGCTTGATAGTGTATACTTCTTTGGTTCTGTTGTATTGAAAGATGGAATAATGGTCGATCCCGCTACAGTCAAAGCCATTGTTAACTAGATGCAATCAAAGAATGCAAGTGAGATAAAAAGTTTCTTGAGACTGGTTGGTTATTACTAGAAGTTTTTGGATGATTTCTCAAAGATAACAATGCCTCTTGCGAACTTGGCCCGCAAAGAAAAGAAGTTTGAATGGACAAATGCATGCAAGAAGAATTTTCAAGAATCAAAGAAAAGGTGACTACAACTCCAACCTTAGCTATTTTAGAAGGAAATGGCAAGTTTGTAATTTTCAATGATGCTTCTACGATGGGCCTTGGTGCAGTATTGATGCAAAATGATCGAATAATTTCCTATGCCCTGAGACAATTGAAGGATTACAAGAAGAATTATCCTACTCATGACCTTGAGTTGGCAGCCATGGTTTTTGCACTAAAGATTTGGAGACACTACTTGTATGGAGTCTAGTGCAAGATCTTAACTAATTATTGAAGTTTAAAGTACTTCTTCACTTAAAAGGACTTGAATAAGAGGCAACAGAGATGGCTAGAGTTGGTGAAGGATTAATTAGGATTGTGAAGTTCTTTATCATCCAGGAAAGGCTAATCAGGTGGGTAATGCTTTAAGCAGAAAGACGGTTGTGGCATTGATGTCCTTGCAAGCGATGTCTCGGCCTTTGAGGAAATAAATTCTAGACTTCAGTTTGGAACTAATAACGAGATAACTTTCCACATCGACTCTTGCTCCATCATTATTTGACGAGATTTGTAGCAAGCAAGATGAGGATGCAGGTCTAGCAAGGATCAAGTAGGAAATCAATGAAGGAAGGTGTGAAGAGTTTTGTATTGTTGATGATAGGACTCTATATCTCAACAATCGCTTATGTGTTCCTAATGTTGATGGTCTAAGGAAAAAGATATTAGCAGAAATTCATGACACTCCTTTCTCGATTCATCCAGGTGCAACAAAGATGTATAATGATCTAAGGAATTGATTTTGGGGGTTTGGAATGAAACATGATGTAGCCATGTACGTAAAAAAATGTTTGACATGCCAACAATTTAGAGCCAAACACCAAAGGCCTGGCAGTGATGCAGTCAATTCAAAAACCATAATGGAAATGGGAAGAGATTGTAATGGATTTCATTATAGGATTGCCAAGATCAATGAATGGATTCAACGATATTTAGGTGATTATTGACTGATTGACAAAGACGGCACACTTTATTTCCACCAAGATCAATTATTCTATGGAACAATTGGTAGAATTTTATGTCAAAGAAATAGTGAGACTACATGGAATTCCTAAGTCTATCATCTCTAAAAGTGATGATAGGTTCACGTCCAAGTTTTGGAAGAGTGTACAAGCTACGATGGGAACTAAGTTACATTTCAAAACAACTTTTCATCCTCAGACTGATGGCTAGACTGAAAGGACAAATTTGATTTTAGAAGATATGCTTCATGCTTGTACCCTTGAATACAAGACTAGCTAGTGTAAAATGTTACCATTAGCGAAATTTGTTTATAATAACAGCTATCAGGCGACGATTGGAATGGCACCTTATGAGGCTTTATATGGACGAAAATGTGGGTCACCTTTATGTTGGCATGAAGTTGGTGAAAAGAAAATGATGGAAGCATTGATAATGAAAGGACAGATTTTGTGAATCAAACTTCAGAGACGATCAAGTTGATAAGAATGAGAATCAAGACTGCTCAAAGTTGTCATAAGTGCTATGCTGACAAAAGAAGAAGACCTATAGAATTCACTGTAGGCAATTTTGTGTTCCTAAAGATTGCACCAATGAAGGGAGTTATGGGGTTCGAAAAGAAAGGCAAGTTGAACCCGAGGTTTGTCAGACCTTATGAGGTTCTAAAGCAAATAGGCAAGGTAGCTTATCAATTGAGTTTGCCTTCAAAGATGTCATCTATTCACTATGTGTTTCATGTTTCGATACTCAAGAAGTATGTTCCAGACCCTACACATGTGATCAAGCCACAGGTGAATAAAATATGAGAAGACCCCAACTATGAAGAAAAGCCAGTAGAGATTTTAGATCAAAAAACTAAAATCTTACGCAATAAAGTGATTCCTTTGGTTAAGGTTCTAGGGCAAAATCACCAAGTGGAAGAAGCTACATGAGAACGTGAAGACGATATAAAGGCCAAGTATCTACAATTCTTATGAATTTTGAGGATGAAACTCTTAAAAGGTGGGGAGAATTGTAACATCCGCTATTTTCTTGTAACAATAAAAGCATGTTATTTAATAGTGTTATGTGATTTCTAATAAAATAATGCCATTAATCATTTATTTTGAGATTTAAGACATGTGACGGTTACCTGCAATCGATGTGCTCAAGATGTTCATGTCATTTATGATGTAAGTATAATAGGTAATTAATATATTATTCTTATTTTTAAGAATGTGGATTTCGACAGTTCGGTTGTTCGATGGATTTTATCGGCATGCTGAATTGCTTAGCTTCGGAAACCTAATCTTGAAAGTTCAACAGACCAAAAGCTACAGTCGTGCATCTAGTAAAAGACACATATATTATGTGAAGTATGATGTTATATGACATATTTTATGATATTGCCATGTGTTCAAGAATGAATAAATTGTATACATGTCTTGATTTATTTACACTTAGTGCATGTTGATGTATTTTCCCACTAAGCTAAGGAATTGTTTATATGCAATCAAATAATGTTATATGTATTGTATGGCATATATGTGTGTGTGGTAAGTTGCCATATTTTCTTCTCCATCTCTTCACTTGATTTCCCAGATGCAAACACCTAAAAAATAGCAAGAAGATTTCAAAAATCTCCTAACCAAACTCAAAGAAAACAAGAGAAACCCCACTTTGAAGTAAGCTTCAACTCATCTTCTACGTTTTTCTCAACTTCTCCTCTTCATTATCCTACTACAAAGACCTAGAAAAGCATCAAGAAATCTCATGTTTCACCTAGTCAAACTCAAAAAAACAACCGAAGAAGCTTCATCTTAAGGTAAGCATCATCTTACATGTAACCTAAAATTTTGTGATCCATTGAATTCCGACCTCCATAACTTCTTCTACAAAGATCCATCTTCAATGAAGTTTTAGTATGATGTTTATATATATAAGATATGCGATGTTGCTCAAAGTTTCAAGTCATTTGGTGTTGTCTATACTTTGATTTTAAATGCTCATGCTCTGCCACTCCTAGTCAATATGTTGCCGAATGGTAAAGCTTTGTATAAACATAGTCTTTATTCAAGGCGTAAATGTGTTTTGATTTTTATGAAATTTGGTAGAAATATTTGTTTACATGTACGTTTTGAAATGGAAAGTTTTGTAGTAATATGATGTATATTTTATGAGTTATTGAACTTTCTTTAAACTTGGTTTTTATGGCTGTTTAACTTGTAAATTCTAGACTAATTGATTCAATGACTTTTTATAACACCTAAATGAATTTGTTTGACACACGAAAAATTTTTTAGCATTGTGTTTATACGTATATAGCTTGTCATAAAAATTTTAGGGCCAAAGTAATTTTATTTTATTTGTTTGAAAATGTTCATTAGAGGATGCTCACTGCCTTTGATACCTAAAGTTAGTTGTACCATTGATTTTCAAACGCACGTTTTCATCGATTTTGTTTTTATTTGAAACCGAGTTTTTGATATGTTATAACTATATGTGTCTATTATATGTAGTATTTTTGAAATATTATTTTATGGTATAGATAATTTATTATATAGACTTTAATTAAGGTTGTTCACTGCCCAGCTATTCCTAGCAGATTTTATGTTATGAAGTACATCACTTGTTTTAATTACCAATTGGAATTTTTATGACCAAACAAATCAAGGTATTATATTCATATGTTAGTTTTGCCCCTACAAAGTTTCATGCTTTAATTATGTGTGAATTGTAAGTTATTGAACTATGAATTCATAAGGGTCAGGCAACATTCTCTATTAGTAGTTTTGCTTAAATGTTTTAGAGGTTGATAAAATGTGTTTTGGATTAGTGTTCTCAAAAGAAGAATTTATGAGTTATGTTATGTCGTATTGAACAATATCATTAAGATGAATGTTAATTTCTTGTGTATATAAATGATTAATATGAACACTCCAAGAGGTGAGCAAATCAAGACCATGGACGTCATCTAAATTAAGGTTTAGTGAGCAAGCTTGCCAAGAAAGTACATTCTCACCTACAACAAGGTGATTCAAGATGTTTTTACATTTTTTGTCATGCAAGCTTTTGATGTGCAAGAAGGTTTAATGCATGTTTTGATGATGAGGTATGCGAAAGCTTAAAAGTGTGTGTATATATATATATATATGTATCATCTAATTAAGTGTTGCGTAAACAATGTTAATGTTAATGTTTATGACATTGTCCTAAGTTGGCCTTGTCATGTTTGGTTTGGGATTATCTACCCCTCTCTTCTCATGACGGTGTGCCTATGATGATGATGAATGGTGCAACACTTGGGCCCCTAAAGATAAAATGAATGAAGTTTTGATATAGATGTTTTCAAAGGAAAGATATGTTCTATTTGAACTTGTGCCTAGTGCACTGTGGTGATGATGATGATTATTATGATTATGATGTTTTGAAATGATTTTCTTTAAATGGTTTAAGTTGTGAGATAGGAAAGTGTACTTACTAAGTTTATGCTTACTAGTTTTATATCATGTTACAGACAAAGGTAAAAAACATATGGAATAGATGGGGGATGAGGAGGACGTGTGTGCTAGGAATGATGGATTGGAAAACGGAATCACTCTATTGTAACTATGACTTTTATTATTGTTTGACAATTTTTGTACTATGTTGTATTAAGACTTAAAGTGATTTTTCCTTCAAAACTTTCTCATTTATTTTCGCAGCCAAATTAGCCTATTGACTATTATTGGTCGGCCTGCTGATTTTTTTTCAGCTTGCCAAACTAGGAAGTAGATTTTATTGGCTATTTGAAATTTATTTTAATGTTTTGGTTTCTTTATTTGGAACTAATTGGGCTAGCATTGAAACGATTCACACCAAAACGGTTCACATCAAAATGGTTTGCATTGAAATGTTCCACAATTGTGGGGCTGGTGTTGGGCCGGTGTGGGGCCAATGTACCACAATAAGACATGCATTTTGTATTTGTAAGCTATTGAAAAATATATAAGTAGTTTTAAAGACATTTGTATAAAAAAAATATGCAAGGATCCTAGGATATGTTCAACTATTTGTAAAGTATTGGAATAGTTTATCTTAAAACAATGATTTGTAACAACTATTTGAAACAATGATGGTGTAAAACAATGATGGTGTAAAGCAACGACAAGGGGGCGTTACACAAGGAGGTGAAAGACAAGGTGAAAACATACCACCTTCTCCTCAGCCACCAAGAGAGGAAGTCCCAATTCCGGCCCTAGAAGCAAGACTTGTCTATCAAGAATCGCTATTTGTTAGATAAAAACATGTCAAGACGATAGACTTTGAAGGTTCTAAAAATCCCTTGGCCGCTCAAGGATGGTTGAAGATGATCAAGGCCACTGTAAAACTCTTGGGATTCACTAAAAATGAGAAGGTCCTTTGTGCCTCGTAATGCCTAACCATGGAAGCCAGAATCTGGTGGGATGGAATCAAATAGAGTAGAAATGTAGACAAAATAACATGGGCAAATTTTGTTCATGAATTCAACATGAAGTTCTTCGATATGAACATCAATCCAAAAAATTATGATGAATTCGAGAACCTACGCTAAGGAGATATGTTAGTTACTAATGTGGTTGCTAAATTCGACCAATTGGCACATCTGTGCCTAGGAATGGTCAGTGATGAAAGTGAGAGGGTTAGAAGGTTGATCAGAGTTCTCATACCAAAAATAGCAGCAATTGTTGATGGAACAAATCCACCTAGATACCAAGAACAGGTTGTTTTAAGGGTGCAATGAGCTAAATTCCACTTGTCACAATTAAGAAGAAACTAGCATTAGTTAGGTCAATCGGTGAATAATGCAAACACTCAGCACTGACCCCAAGGCAGAAACAAGAACAACAACAACTAGAATTGGAAGAACAACAAGAAAAAGGGCAATTTCCAAAACGAACGGGGCCAAAGCAACAAGAAATGTAGTGGAGGATAGTATAACAATAATAACAAGCAGATATAACCGTGTGCCAAATTTGGAAAGAAACACCCAACTGAAAGCCATTGTGGAACAAACCAGTGTTTTATTTGTTGACACAAGGACCACTTTGCCAAGAATTACCCCAACCACAACCAGTCAAATATTCAAGCTCAATAGAGAGCTCTTCATGCTCAACTCCATCGATGCAAGCCACCTTCAAAGGATCACTGATAAATCTAGGAAGACTTGAAGGTCCACCTACCAATGCCTACATTTATGCAATGACAAAAGAGCAAGAAGCTACTAAAGCCTCTAAAGTTGTTAAGCGTTAGATTTCAAGCCTTTTTGTTGATGCACATGCTCTCTTTGATACAAGTGCCACACATTTATTTGTATCCTCATACTTTGCTATGAAGTTAAGAGTGTTAGACGTGTATGCCCTAAAGAGTAAAAATGTAATATGTTTTTGGA
>LNSY01148322.1:0-12384 GCA_002024485.1 Artocarpus camansi
TGGGAAGAATTGTATACCAAAATCTAGAATTGAACATTTTAATAAGTGCACCAAATATCAAGCATATCCATGGCGCCCCTTTGACAAACCCTACAATTGATTAAAAAAATTGATCGACCAAAATTAAATATTTTACAATCATAATATTTACAATAATTTTAAAAATATTTTATTTTATATTAAAACATAAAGATAATTACAAACTTCTAAAATTATGAGCTTATTTGTTTAACACATGTATAATTTGTAAGACTTGAAAATATTTTTAAGAATTACTCAAAAGTTATAAAATACATTTACAAACTTAAAACACGCTATAAAACAAATTAAGACTCAAAATAAAAATCATCACACATGATTTTTGTTCTTTTAATGAATTTCAAACTAAACTACTATTTTACATGTAAAAATGATTCTAAAAATTACCAAAAAAATTATTAAACATAAAAACATATTAAAAACATTATTTTAAGCATATTTTTAAATTAAGACACTAAAATATTAGTTAGCTCTTAATTGATTTAATCAAGGAGCCTAATGAGAAATATAGATGCAAAATGATTAAATTTAACTTTAAGAAATTTGCATTTTCTCTGTCTCATCACTTATCCTTCTCGATCTCTCTCTCAATTTCCCCCTTTCTTTGAATGGGCAACAAAGGCAAGGTGGGCGGGGTGGGGGTGTCAGGTCACCGTGGGCAACAAGGTAGGCTTTGACGCTACAAGGGCCTGGGTTAGACAAAATGGTGTGTAGCGAGAGGGCTGGATAGGGCAGTAGGAGACATGAACATCGAGGGAGGATCAGGGGGAGAAGGGTAGGAGGTCCAGGGTAGGTGGTCGACGAAGAGGGGGGTAAGGGTCTAGGAAGTGGCTGCCTATGAGGAGGTTGAGGAAGGGGTTGGGAGGGCAAGTGAGCACCAAGGGAAGGGGGTGGTTTGATTTGTAGGGGGCTGCTTGGCATTTTTTTTTTAATTTTTGTAATCTAAGGGGGACTGCTAGCTTGTTTGGGTAGCAAATAGGTTTTTTTTAGATCAACGGTTAATATTATAAGTTGTTAGATTAATGACTGAGATTAAACATAGCATTTTTAATTTGTCATTTCATATTAAAAACTAAAAGAGTTAACATCAAGGGGTGTCAATGAAATTAGTTTCAGAATAAGGGGTGTCTCCATAATTTTAGCAAACCATGGGGGTGCTAATGTGATTCACCCTTGAATGCATTATACTATGTCAACTATGACAAGCTATTTTAATAATTTTATTTTTAGCAATTTGATTACTATCTATTTATTGCTAACTCATAGTTTGTTATAACTTCTTGCATTTTGATTATGATCCATGAGAAATATAGAATTGATTTATGATCTATGAGAAATATAGATTACTAATAACCCTTGAACTATGCCACTTATCCCACCTTGGCTCATGAACTTTAAAATATAACAAAATACACATGAACGATTCAAATATTTCCATTTTGGCTATTTGTTGCCAAATCAATTAAATATTGACATAATTGAGCTAACAATTTCACTTTTACCCCTTAATCTATGCAATTTATCCTATTTTAGCCTTTAACCTTTAAAGTATAACAAATCACATTAACTTGTCTCATTTTTGCCCTTTTTTACCAAATTCATTAAACATAACAGATAAGCCACATGTATGTAGATCGGATTGATTAGTTATAAATCAACAGTCAATATTAAATTTTTGTAAATTGCACATATCTCAAACCTACCATGTAAATTGTTGTTGACTTACAACTAATAAGAATTTTGAGGTTTTTGCCAAGAGCTTTATAAATATGTCACCTTTTGAACTGTGCACACTGAAATATGTCACATGAAAAAAAATCTTTAAAAAATGCCACAAGACACTTGTTTTTTTTTCATAATTTTATTCTTGTATTGATTCTTCTGAATAGCATATAGTGTAACAATTTTTTTACAAGTAGCAAAAGTCAATGCACTATTCAACAATATGGTAGTAGGCATAAAAATCTTGTTTTTCCAATGATTATTGAGCCCAAGACGTGAAGTTTTTATTATTATGCCATTTGTTTAATTCTCAAACAAAATTGTAGCCATTAAAATAACAAATTGGTTAAATTATAGTCTTTATGTGACTTTCATATTGTAGACATTAGATCTACAATCAAATATAAAATGTGTTAATCCATTTAATATGTTCTGTTTAATGGATTTAGACCTTCATATCACTGTTATTTGAATCTTTAGCTTCAAAATAGACTTTTCAGATTAATTGCAAAAAATAAACTGGCAAATTATAGTCACATATAGTAAGGTAACATGGGAGAAATAAAAGATACCACACATGCAGTTTTATAATGGTTCACTTTATTAAAAGAGTTACATCTACTGTTCTTTACTATTGTATGAATTTAGAGTACAGATTACAAGGGTGCAAAAATAAGGAGTAAATTTGACATAGTTTCTGCATATTGTATTTTTCGTATCTACAATTGAGGATGGTATCTCCTTATATAGAGAATAAAGAGAATTGCGGCTCTCAACCAACTAGCTAAGTGGAGTGATGGCATTGGAGGTAACCTCAGTAGTGGACACGTGTCAGTTTATGATAGGCCACAATAATCATGCTCTCCCCACATTTTAGTTCATGGTTGGACGTGCTCATAACTGTCACTTCTTGTTAATCGATTCCATTGAACGAATATTTAGGAGACAAAACTAGACATAACTTACAACAATAATTTTGTTATCCCAATACATATCGATTATATAAGAGATCGAACCAATGGATCTAATTGAAGCCTAAACTCTATTTATAAATGTTATTCTTTCGTCGAACAGTGGAGTAATTTTGTGCTATTTGACTCACTTTAATCGCAACAATCGGCCTTCATTTTAGGCCTCTAGACAATTTAGGCTTGACTAAATTGTACCCCAACAGTTAGCCCCTTACTCCTTAGTTGATTTAATCAATGAAAAGAGTGATCAAATCTCAAACTTTAGTTCGATGACACATCCTTTTGATCAAAATTTTGCATTCACACTTAAATCATCATCCTTTCTCGAGAAATGTCGATACTCAACTGCCTATAACACGTGTCGCAATATGATTGAAAGGCTACAAAATATCTCTATAGCGTTGACGTATGCACCTAATTTGAAAGGACATGGCCTCAATTTGAGTAAGAACTCCAAAAGACATAAAATCTTGCCCTTCAGATCAACTTGATCTAAATCAATCTTAGCTATTGATCGGACTCCTTCAGACAGCATATAACATTCCTTTTCTTTCTCTTTTCCATTTTACTTCTTCTTCTTCAAACCTAAGGCGATTTTCCTCTATTTTCTTGAGCTTTCTAGTGATTCTTAGGCAAGATTTCTTTGTTTTCTTTTCTTTTTATTTTCTTGCGATTTTTCTTTCCATAGGTTTGTTTCTCTTTCAATTTCAAGTATTTTGATATTGTTTCCATCTTATTTTCCTAGAAAATCTATGATTTCTCTCATGTTTTACTCTTTCAGGTTTAGAACTTTTTGGGACCCCTTGAGACTCCTTAGATTTTAGGAACTTTTAGCCCCTTAGATCCTCAAAACCCTAGATCTCCTTTCAAGAATTTATTTCTGCAAAGATGTCGAAAGCAATTGATGTCGATTCAAGTTCAAGCAATGGTGAAGATCCTTGGTCTAATAGCAACGAAAGGGAAGTTAACGAATGGATTTGAGAGCAATCCAGATTCGAATGGAACTCAAGGACTGGTGGCGTTGGGACCAGGAGAGAAGTAGCGAACCCAACGAAAAAAAGAAATAGGCCATTAGGGCCTTTGACTCGAGTCGATTAAATTGAGGCACTAAAAAAGAAGTACGTTTCTCCCACAAAGGAATATCATTCTTTTGAAAAATCTAGAGTCATTTTGAATCTAGGGAGACTTGTTAACAATTAGGTCAAAGTACGAAATTCCATCTATAGTTGACATATGATTGCCCTATCTGAAATAGCGAGCAGACATGCAAAACAACAACTAGTTTTGCGTATACATGAAGTGGTTTGAGCTCAAACTTTGATTGCCAATCCTAGAGTTCATGTTAGAGATTGTTAGTCACTACAATATCTCCATGACTCAACTATGCCAAATGGGGTGCGATTGCTGATTGCTAATTGCCCTTATGGTGCTTGTTGAAGTAGCTGGCATCAATTTCGATATCCACAACTTCCTTCGATGTTACTTCCTGAAGCTAAACGATAAGAATAGGGGTCACTTTTGCTTTGCTTATTGGCAATCTAAGCAACTTATCTCAGAGTTTGTTAATGTAGATAGGCATTGGGAAGAAAGATACTTCTTCATGTCAATTAATCATGGTTCGGTTGAATTACCACACAATTCCCCTTTTCATTCACATTTGGTCACATTGGTAAGTATCGACACTTGATATTTATTTCAAGTAGTAATTCCAGCTAATCCTTAAAAACATTTGTCTTTTTATAGATTATGAGCTAAACTATCTAGCCCCCATTGGAGAAAGGTTTCGAGTGAGGTTGGAGGCACTGCTTACATTGAAAGGGAGTACTTGGACTGAGATTTCACAACCTGATTGACTTAAAAGGTCATCTATTTGGAAAAAGTTTAGAGAAATCCTAATAGGTATTCCTATTCGTTTTTTAAAATGAGTCGATTAGGTCTTTCTATGCCACAGTGTACTTCAGCGGCTGTACGGTTTATCAAAATTTATTACTCTTATATCCAATAAAGATGTTCTTCTCACAGAAGCCACGTTATTAGCCATGAAGTTCATGTTACCCTCGCTTGATGAAGCTATAAAAAGAAGGGTTGTCGAGAAGGCTGTAATCAAGGAGAAAAGAAGGGTGAAGCCAATGAACCCTCTGCCTAAAAAGAGTTGACTCCCTCAGTAGATACTTCCAATTTCCCCCCACCGCCTCTATTTGACATTCAGCCCCCAGTGTCAAAGAAAAGGAAAAGGGTGGATACTTCTACTCCCATTGAAGGCGTCAAAGCACGGATTGCTGATAAAACCCTCGATGTCCTAGAAAACATCAGCATCCTCCAAGACAAGGAGGCGGCATTAAAAGCATCAAAGAGCTTTATCTTCATGCTTGATGAAGACACTTTCGATGGGAAGTCATTTACTTGGTTAGGTAACAAATCCACTTTGGCCCTTAGATAGGTAAAACATCAAATCCTGCCCTGAAACTGAATTCGCTTCATCAATTTGTACTAAGCCATTATATTATATAGGCTTTTCAGCTTCACAACATTTTTGTTAATAAAGCTAGATATAAATTTGAGCAGGCAATCCTAAGAAAAAGGGAGGTTGAAGAAAAGCTTAGAAAGGCTGAGTCTAAGAGGGATGACAAGAAGAGAGAACTAAACGATGCCATCAGTGCTTTAATGAGGTTAAATGAAAGGGTTCTCAACTTAAGTAGTAGCCTTCGTCTAGAGGAGGAGAAAGTTGCCAACTTAAAAGGCGAAGGACCAAGAGATCAAAGAACAACTGCTCAATATTCATAGCAAGTCCTCCCTCACAACAAGACTCAAGACATTAAAAGAGTTCTTGTCGAGTAAACTAAGCAGCTTAGCCATTGAAAAAGAAATTTCGAAGCTTAAAGAGTTGATGTTTAATGAGTCTAATGTTGAGGAGGTTAATGTGAGTGAAGCGGTTTGCAATGAGATCAAGGCCGAGTCTTTTGCACCTAACTCTAAAGTCGATACACCAGTGGCTAGTGAACTAGTCGTCGAGCCCTCATCCATGTGTGCCGTAGCAGAGGATAATGATCATACAGTAGATGGATCCGCCTAACTATTCAAACAATATGTTGAATTTTTATTTCAACAACTTTTAAATTTATATTGAACTGCTTTAATTTTGTCTCAAATATTAAACAAAACTGATCACTATTCTTTTAGTTTATTCCTCAAAAATTTAATCCTTCATGAATAATTGAACTTCGTGTTTGTCAAACCTTAAAATTAATGGGAATTGAATAGTAATTGTGACTGTCCAAATCAAAAAAGAAGTTGGCATAAAATGTAAATCAATTAGACGATTTATCATGCCAAAGTTTGTTGTAGCATATGTCAAACTGCTATTAATTGGAAGTAAGGTCAAATACTTACGAATCGATTTGATTGGTATCAAACCATAAAGATAATGAATAAACTAGTCATTTGCTGTGCTAGTGGGAAACCATGAAAATGGCAAGCCATGAAGATGGCAATATATGATCGAGTTCGAAATAGCCGATCATGCCACATATTGGATGATAAAGGATTAAGCCATGATGATGGCGACGTAAGACCAAAACTGAGGCTATTTGATCGAGTCTTGAGTTAGAACTGAGTTATGTTGATAGTGGCAAAAGATTGAACTCGGGGCAAGTTGATCTAGTCTAGAGTTAGGACTAAGCCATGTTGATGGCAATCAAAGACCGAACTCAGGGCGAGTTGATCGAGTCTAGAGATAGTACTAAGCCATGTTGATGGCTATAAAAGATCAAACTCGGGGTGAGTTGATCAAGTCTAGAGTTAGACTAGGCCATGAAGATGGTGATTATAAGGTCTAACTCAGAGTGAGTTGATCAAGTCTGAAGTTTAGATTGGGCCATAAAGATGGCAATGTAAGATCTAACTCAGGGAGGGTTGATCGAGTTTGAAGTTTAGATTGAGCCATGAAGATGGAGATGTAAGGTCAAAGATCAAACTTAAGGCGAGTTGATTGAGATTGATGTTTAGACTAATGATGATACAATAAATAGTTAAATTCGAGTGAGTTGATTAGAAAATTGATGGCAATCTTGGTAAAATATTGTTTGAAATAATAAAGCAACTGCACTCATTTATAACTCATGAGCTGCCTACATACCTATGTGTAGGGATCAAATCGAATGTAGTTCAATTACATTTAATTAAACAGAGAAATGTAGAGTCTAAAGTAAAGACTGAATGTAAATGAGACATAGTACTTTTGTAAGTGGTGGACATTCCAACTTTTACTGATGATCAGACCGTCTAGTTTTTCCAACTTGTAGACCCCATCTTGAACAACAGTCAGATTCAATAAGGACCTTCCTAATTGGCTACCAGTTTCCTAGCATAGGTTTCCTTTATATTCTGAAAGACTTTTCTGAGGACGAGCTCGTCCTCTTGAAATTTCCTAACTTTCACCTTCTGGTTATAGTAATTGGCGGCTGCTTGCTAATAACGACCAAGGTTATAAAATGCATTATCCCTCTTTTTGTCTATTAGAGCCAACGTATCGACATCATTTCTTCATTCTTTGCTTTGTTTAGGAGTGAATAGTTAACTCAAAGATCTCAAGCGACTACTTCCACAGGAATGACTACCTTTGTTTTGTATACAAGGGAAAGTAGGGATTCGCCAGTCGCCCTTCTCAAAGTCGTTCAATAGGTCCATAGCACCATGGGGAGTACCTCGACCTAGTGCCCTTTTTTGGCCTCTAATTTCTTCTTCAAGTTCTTCATGATCGTTTTGTTCATTGGTTCTACTTGCCTATTTCCCTATAGGTATCTAGGTGTGGAAAAGCTTAAGAGGATATCCCATTCATTACAGAACTTTTTAAAGGATGTAGAAATGAAGTATGAGCCGTTGTCAATGATAATTTCTCTAGGGACCCCGAATCGATAGATAATATTTCTCCATATGAATCTTTTGACATCTCGTTCTTTAACATCTGCAAATACTTCAGCTTTGACCCATTTAGAGAAATACTCTACAAGGACAAGGAGATGCTTGACTTGCCCAGGGGCTAGAGGGAATGATCCAATAATAAACATCGAGTATTTCATGAAAGTGTACGACAAGCTAACTGAAGAGAGTTCCTTAGCAATTTGATGGATGGTAGGCGCATGTCTATTGTAGCCATCACACTTCTTAGCCAAGCTTTCGTAATTGCTTTGCATGGTTGGCCAGTGGAAGCCTTGCCTTTTAACTTTGTTACACAAGGATCTTCCCCCTGAGTGGTTGCAACATGAATCTTCAAGTACTTCCCAGATAACTTGAGATAACATTCTCAACTTCATCTTCCCCTAGGCAATGGAGATAGGGACTTTTGAAAGAACGCCTATAGAGCTTTTCATCGGTTAAGTAGTGCCTCACGGCTTAGACATGTATCTTCCTCGCGATCTACTTATCTTTAGATGGCCACCCATCGCGAATGTACATTCAATAAGAGCTTTCCAATTATCTTTTAGGTCCACATAATTTGCCTTTTTGGCTAGTTCAATACTAGGCTAGTCAATGAGTTCCAAGGGGATAATTTTTCTTTCGTTGACTTCGAATGAAGATCCTACATTGGTGAGCACATCCGCTCTGGTGTTTTCTTCACAAGGAACATGCTTCACTTTAAAGCAGTCAAACTAGGCTTTAAGCTTATTTACCAACCTCAAATAAGAGATCATCTTTTCATCTCATGCTTTGTAATTGCCGATTATCTAATTAAAAATTAGTGTCAAATTGCATCCCACGACAAGCTCAATAGCCCTAAATGTTGTAGCTAGTCTCAAACTGAAAATCATGGCTTCATACTCTACTTTGTTGTTTATGACTTTGAAACTTTGCTCGATCTCTTCGCCAGTCGATGATTTCAGGAACACTCCTAATCCTCATCCTTTATCATTACTAGCCCCGTCGACTTGCATGATCCATTACCTTGGTCTATCAGCATTTGCCTTGTAAGTCAGCTAGGCGACAAAATCTACAAGCACTTGCGTGTTCAATACTATTTGAGGCCTGTACTCGATATCAAACTTTGTTAGCTTAACTGCCCACTTTGTCATCCTTCTAGAAACGTCAGACTTGTGTAGCACGCCCCGCATCGAATACAACGACAATACCATTATGGTATGTCCTTGAAAGTATAGTCGAAGCTTTCAGGCTAATATGACAAGTGCAAGGGCTAGCTTCTCCACTATAGAATACCTCGTCTCAATATCCAACATTGTGTGGCTAACAAAGAAAATAGGCTTTGAACTATATCTCCTTCTCTAACCAATGCTGAACTTACTGTGGTTTCCATGACTGCCAAGTAAAGAAAGAGTGGCTCTCCATCTTTGGGTTTTGACAAAATAAGTGGTTTGGACAAGTATTTCTTCACCTCTTCAAAAGCTTGCTCACATCGTTCACTCTATTCAAATTTTGTGTTCTTTTTCAGCAGTTGGAAAAATAGGAGGCATTTGTCTGAAGATTGGGCTATGAATCAACTTAGAGTGGCAACTCATCCAATCAGCTTTTGGATCTCATGCTTACTTCTTAGGATGGCATCATTTGGAAAGCTTTGATATAATTCGGATTCGATTCAATTCCTCATTTCGTAATGAGGTAGCCTAGGAATATTTCGCTTGTAACTCCAAATGTGCATTTCTTTGGATTCAACTTCATGTTATACTTTTAAAGAATGTCGAAGCATTCTTGCAAATGTTGAACATGGAGGTTAGCCTACAAAGATTTTACCAACATATCATCAATATAAACTTCCATGTGTTTACCAATCCGCTATTCAAACATCATGTTGACCAGTCTCTATTAAGTAGCTTCCATGTTCCTCAATTCGAAAGGCATAACCTTGAAACAAAAAATGGTCTACTCAGTAATGAAAGAGTCTTCTTTTGGTCTTTTGAATGTAAAAGGATTTGGTTGTAACTTGAGAAAGCATCGAGAAAACTCAGGACTTTATGGTCGGCTATTGCGTCTATAAGGCAATCGATGTGTGATAACAGATAGCTATCCTTAGGGCAAGCTTTACTCAAGTCTGTGAAATCTATGCACAGTCACCACTTCCCGTTTTTCTTTCTAACGATGACTACGTTGGCAAGCCAATATGGATATTAAACTAGAAGAATGAACCTAGCCTATAATAGCCTCTTTACTTTGTTTTTCATAATGTTATTTTGCTCGATGCCAAGCCTTCTTCTCTTTTGGCACATAGGTCGATTGTTAGGATCGACGTTAAGCTGATGTAAAATTATGCTCGGGTCGATTCCAAGCATGTTTGCATGAGAACATGCAAAAGAATCATTATTAGCTTTTAAAAAATCAACAATGGTAGATTTCACCTCCGCGTCAAGTTGCAATCTGATCTTTACTATTTGTCTTTCATCTTTTAAATTGATTTGAACTTCGTCAAGTTGCTCCAACATTGATTCGATGCAGTCTTGATTACTCAACCCATTCGATTGTTGTATTTGTAATTGCTATAAAGCTTTCTTCTGCTTCATAGCTATAGCATAGCAGCTCCTTGTTTCTTCCTAACTCCTGAGTATTTTTCTTGCACCTTGCTTCATCAAAAACCTAATTTGCTGGTGGTAGGTTGATAGGACTGCCTTCATTGCATGTATCCAAGATCACCCCAAGATAATCTTGTATCCTAAAGAACAGTCCATGATGAGAAAGCTTGTCATCTTATTCTCACCTGTTGCGTAGACAGGGAGCTTAATCTTCCCAATAGTTATGCTCGCTTGGCCACTAAACCCTATTGAGGTGGTGGCAGATTTCTCAATCTCCTCTTCATTAATTTCCATCTCTTTCAGCATTGAGAGGCATAAACTATTGGCAGAACCTCCATTGTCGACTAATATTCTACCGATTTCATAGTTAGCAATGTTGAGTTTTATCACTAAGGCATCGTCATGTGGACTATCGAGCCTGAATGCATTATCGCTTCAAAACAAAATCGTATGCTTATCATAATCATCAATTATTGAACTGGCACTCACTTGACATGCTCTCGACTAGTGAGCCTTCATCTGATTAGCAAAATCTCTACTGAAAATAAAGCCCCCGCAAATGGCTCTAATGACTTTTCTAACTTGTGGTTGTGATGGCGTCTTCTCTTAGGCCCGACGATCCTTCTATCCTCCTCGCTCTCGATTGAGGCCGTAAACTTTTCTTCCTCACTCAAACAAATATTCCCTTAAATGTCCTTTCTTGAGTAGTTTTACAATTCCTGATCGCAAAGCTTTGCAATTGACTGTTAGGTGTCCTATATCCCGATGGAACTTGCAATACTTTGTGTGGTCGCAAGACTGACTTAGGGCCATTTAGTTTGGCCATCTAACGTAGTCTTTCCCTTCTAACTGTGCAACCAGTTTCACTGGGGACATGCTTAAGGCATATTTTGGTGGCAAGAGTGGCCTGCTCATAGACCGTGACTTTTCTCTTTCTTCCTTCATTCCCCCTCTGGTAATGTCCTTACTCAATTTCTTCTATCCAATTGTAGTTTTTGTTGCCTCTCGGTCCACCTGGTCTAATCTTTACTTCTTGCGAGCTCTCGTTCACATCTCTCATTCTCTTCTTCTAAATCTATCCATCCCTTTGCTTTGTTTAAAGCTTCCTGGATGGTCCGAGGGTAATCGGAGCATATACTGTTCTTGAAACAAGACTTATGCAGGAGTCTCTTCTTCAATGCTTCTCAAGCTATTCCATCTTCCAAATCCAAAATCTTAGAAAGTGTCTTGTTGAATCTCTTGATGTACACTCGCAACGATTCACCTAGGCTCTATACGATTGACCACAGGTCCTTCGTCATCTTGCTGGTCTTTATTTGCATAGAGTAGGCTTTGATGAACGAATCCGTGAAATCCTTAAAGTTGTCGATTGACCTGGTGGGAAGGTTGCTGAGCTATTGAAGCGCTAGGCCCTTGAGACTCTATGCAAACAGCTTGCACACCATCTCATCTAATATTGAGTCTTGGATACTTGTCACACTGACCATATTTTTGTACTACAGTAGGTGATCTTTCGGGTCAGATGTTCCATCGAACCAAGCAAACATAAGATTATCAACTTTGACAGGACAACTGAAGTAATCCTCCTTGTGAATGGGGTTTCTTGAATGTTTTTTGAGATATCGTCAAGTGCTGGGGTCTTGCTCATTGCTTTTGAAACCTTCTAGTCAATCTTCTCTTCCACAAGCTTTATGTTTTGTTCTAGCATCTCCTTCATCATCTGCTTAATAGACTTGGGAGTTAACGTAGTCGGTGTTGGAGTAGCTTCAAAGTGAATGGTTGGTTCGACTGTTCCTTCTCGTTCTTCATTTGCCTTTTCAGCTTGTCAATTTAATTCTAGATAAGTATCTGCCGTTGTTGTTGTCATTGTCGTAGTGGGCATTGCTAGGCTTGCTGTTGTGGCGATCGAAGTTGTTGTGATCGTTGTTGTTGGTGCTAGAGTCAAGTGGGTGTATAGCGATTGCATCCTCCCAATGGGCCTGTAGGAGGATTGTTTTCTGCCTAGCTGTGCCGTTTGAAACTACCACTGCATAGTCATAGTTACTAGGAATGTTGAGTATGTGGCATCCGACCGCGGGCCCCACCTCAAGCCCCCATAGGACCCAGTCCTCGGCATAATTGGCTCTTATTGGCTGGGC
>LNSY01148413.1:0-12959 GCA_002024485.1 Artocarpus camansi
GAACACTTTTCTCAAATGTTTCCTTTTCCTCACTTATTCAAGTTTGCTAAAGAGTTTAATAACAAATTACTCCCAAAATACAACAAACACTTGAACACAATCTCTAGCAATAATGTTGTGTTTCAAAACAAGATATAAGACCTATATTTTGGAGATTTAAGGACAGACAAGAGTATTATATCATGAATGGATATAATCAGTTCAATCCACTTTTACTTAGAGGCACCTCTTCATTTGTAAAAGGCATTAATGCAACTATTACAATGGATATGTCTATTACTAATAGTTGTTTAGGTTTATACAAAAGCATACAACCAATGATAATACCAGTTTGAAACATCTCTAATGGATACTTTTTTACTATATATTAGCTTGGGATAGCAACAAGACACCAACTATTCAGCGTTGCAGTGCTCAAGGCATTGCACCAATTTCCATGTGAGAAACAATTGGACACCGTGGCACCTGTGCAACCCAACACCCAGGCGCCACCATTACCCAGTAACTAAGCATTAGGTGCTTTATCCCTCGGCATGTTGTTTTGCTTATTTCAATGTGTGGCCTCAATTTTGATTGTCCCTGTGCTCCATGCAGACACAAAACAGATTTACACATAAAAAATGTGTTTACCAGTTGTTTACATGTGACCTTTTGATCTCAAATGTCTCCAACAATACCCCACTAGATTGTAATATTTCTCTAGACTTTACAATGATGAACTCATAAATACAAAAAGGTATCTTTCAATTTTAACCTTCAATTAGTGAATATACTTCAAAGTATTTACAAAACAATGGTGTACTATGTATTAAACTTTATCTCTTAAGCTATTACCAGAAATATAACATGTATGAGATATGCTAGATTTCAAATTATGTTCCAATCATTTAGCCACTATTTTGGCCTTATGTTAGATTTTGGATTCATGATTATTTATAAGACTAAACCATAGTCTTGTTGGAAACATCACCATTTTTTATGCTCACTTAGGTAAAGTTTCAAATCATGTCTCTAACTACTATGAGACCAGAACTTCATTTAGAGTAAAAACTCAACCTTAAAAATGTAACTGTTTGCACTTAACATCTTGCATAGGACAATGAAATTTTCAACGCTAACATGGCAATATAACAATGACCTGTTCTTACCCATTTAACTATGAAATAGCAGTCCCACTATCACATAGTTGGGTTACCATCATTGGATCTTACATAAAAGGTTTTAGTCCCATTCTACTAGATATATCCTTGACTAAGTCTCTCAAAAGACCTTTTGTGAAGGGATCTTCTACGTTCTTACTAGTCTTAACACAAATAACATTAATAATACTATCGGTTATTAGTTGGTTCACAAATTCATGTCTTAAGCTTATATATCTATACTTTCCTTTATAAACTTTGTTATAAGCTCTAGACAATGTAGCTTCACTATTGCAACACAAAGAAATAGATGATATCGGTTATGGCTACAACTTATTACAAACAATAAATTTCTCAACCATTTCGCTTCTTTGCCTATAGCTGCAAGTCACTATCCATTGTTAAGTGAGTTAGGCACGTTTACTTTTTAGAAGTCCAAGGCATGGCTCCTCCTACAATTATGAAGATCCAAATAGATGTGGATTTTTTATCACTTACATTGGTTATCTAACTAGCATCCTAGTACCTTTCTAGTGCCTCGGGATAATCATTGGAAAACAAACCAAGTATTCTACTAATTGCATTCAATGTTCCTTGGGGGTTACATGTAAACCTTGACATTTTGCATGCTGCAAATGCAATTTCTGGCCTTGTACAATGCATGGCAGACATTAAGTTACCAATCACACTAGCATACTCAAGCTGTGCTACTGTTCGACCATCATTTTCTAGTAGTTTAATACTAAAATCAAATGATTGAATTTAATAATAGAATTAAATGATTGAATTAAATGGGGTATTAGCTTCTCTAAACTTTAAATGATTGAATTTAAGAAGCACCTTTAAAATATAATAAGATTGACACAATGAGCAACCCCCACTATGCTTCTCAGTTTTACACATAAGATAGCACTACCTTACCAAGATCTTTCATCTTAGATTGTAAAGTTAGATTCTTCTTAGTATCATTTACTCCTTCAATGTTTGTTCAAAAAATAAGTAAGTCATCAACATACAAACAATATATCACACCAAAATCATTTATAAATCTAGAATATATATATTTATCTATATTATTATGCTTAAAACCGTGAGACAAAATATGAATCAAATTTCTCATGCAATTATTTTGGTCGTTGCTTTAATCCACAAAGCGACTTAACTAATTTACTAAGCTTATTTTCATTTCTAGGCAACATAAAACCCTCTATTGTTCTATATAGATTTCCTCTTCAAGATAACCATTTAGAAAAGTTGTTTTAACATTTGGTGGTTATGCAAATTATATATCAAGGCAATTGTAAATAGCACTCTAACAATGTCAACCTAGCTATTGGAGCATATGTATTGAAGTAGTCCATACCATGCTTTTGTTTAAAGCCCTTGGCTACCAATCTAGCCTTGAATGTTTGTATAAACCCATTGGTATTGTTCTTTCTTCTAATCACCTAGTTGTTGCTAATCAATTTTGATCTTGGAGGGAGATAAGATAAAACCCAAGTTATATTAGACATCATTGAATCCATTTTATCATTCACAGCCTCCTTCCAAAAGGAGGCATCTCTAGATAACATGGCTTCACTAAATGCCTTTGGATCTTCCTCAATATTTAGCAACAATGGTATTTTGTTAGCTACACTATTTCTATCTCCTTTAATGAAAAAGATTAAAGCTTGATATAAAATAAAATCTGGTGCTAAACTCTATTCTTTCTTTCCACTTGACTCCTCCTCGATTCAAAAAATGTCATAGATTCTTTCATTTTATTAGTGGAGGTACCATGAGAATAGTCACATGATTGATCAACATTAGATTCCAAATCAGTAATAGAATCAACATAAATTTGCAATATATATGCTTTGGGATTTGCAATATACCATACAAAAACACATTTAATTCCTTTTGCACCAAACATTGATGATTTAGGATCATGCACTTTACAGAAGGCTAAAGAACCCAAAACCCTATAATATATCAAATTTGGTTTCCTTCCTTTCCATATTTCATATGGAGAGACATGTGTTTTCATAGATGTAATCCTAATATGAACATGACATGCAGTAAGTAAAGCTTCCTCTTATAAATTATTTTGCTAGTTAGCATTTAGAAGCATAGAATTAATCATATTTGTAAAAATCCTATTTTTTTCTTTCAACCAACCACTTTGTTGAGAAGTAAGAGAAGCTGACTTTTGGTGAATAATACTATGCACTTCACAAAAGGCATCAAGCTTATTAGAAAAATATTCACCACCACTATTGCTTAAAACCATTTTGATATTTCTATCTTCTTGCTTCTGAACGTTAGCCTTGGAAGGTTTGAACTTATTAAGGATTCATCCTTTATTCTAATCAAGTACACAAATGTGTGCAGAAAAATGATCTATAAAGTTGATAAAGCATTTCTTTCCTCCTCTTATCAAAATTTTATTATACTCACAAATATCAGTATGGATTAAAACCAACAATTGAGTATTTTGTTCAGCTTTAGGGAATGGTTTCTCTGTCATCTTTGCTTGTTTGTAAATTTCACACTAATCATATTTTTTATCTTTATAATTAATTATACTATATTTAGACATGTATTTGAAATATCTAAAATTCAAGTGTGCTAACCAAGCATGCCAAACATCAAAAGAGTCCATTGTTTGATACAATACATGATTTCTTTATTATGAATACGATGTTTGTACATACCATTACATGAATAGCCATTTTCCATAAAGGCTCCATTCTTCGATACAATACATGTATTTTTCTCAACTACAATCTTTAGTCCATTTTTACACATTAGACTAGCAAATACAAGGTTCTTCCTATATTGTATTATAGAATAAGATATAAGACCCGTATAATTATAGAGATTTAAGAATAGACAAGGGTGCCATTTTATGAATGAGTACACCTGGTTCAATCCACACAACCTTTGCTTAAAGGTACCTTTTCATTTGTAAAGGTATCTATTCATTCATTAATGCAAATATTACATCAGATATGTTTATTGCTAATAGTTGTTCAGGTTTGAATAAAGGTATACAATCAATAATTACACCAGTTCAAAACATCTCTGAAGAACATATTTTTTTTTTATTATGTATTAGTTCTAAATAGTGCCATGGCGCCAGCTTTTTGCCACTATAACTCTAGATGCACTGCATTACTTTCTGTGAGAGAAACAATTGGATGCCACGGCACCTCCTCCTAACACCTCGACATGCTGCTTTGCTTATTTCCCTCGGCATGTTGTTTTGCTCATTTCAGCACCACAACCTCAATTTTGAGTGCCACGATGCTCCTTACTGACATAAAATACATTATAAATATGTTTGCACCTCATTTTAATATGATCCTCTGATCTCAAATGATTGAGAAAGACCTATTAGAATCTCTCCAACAATTTCATCTTAAAAAGTTAACTTGTTAGATGGGATAACTTAATATCCTTATAACTTACTGGTTATGCTTATATCTTAATAATGTGGAACTTAGGTCCCTTGACCGTTTAAAGATTTATTTTGAGAGAGAATAATATGCAAGCAAAGATGGATTAAATATTCTTTAATGTTGATGTTTAGAATATAAATTTTCTCTTTTTTAAAATTAGAAAAAAATGGGAGAAAAAAGAAGGTGAAGAAAAAATGGATAGGGCCAGCCATTAACTAGCATACCGGACTCAAAAAAGTCAACAATTAACATCCTCAGTTTCTTTCATTCACAACTTAAAGTCGATTGTGAATTCGATTTCTATAAGTTTGGAGTTCCTCCATTTATTTTCTTTCATTTCGTTTGTCTTGAACTTGAAGTTTTTGAATTAAACTTGATCTAGTAAAAGAAATTTCAAAATCCAAATATGCATTAACTTTTAGAGGCTAATGCATTTGGAAGCTTGATATATGGATGAAAATAGAAAAGCTTCTAATGGGACAACCAATACTACACTTAAAGATTGTGCAAAGGACATACAAAAAGTCATTTGTCACTTTCAATTTAAGAAACTTGTTAAAAATTTCTTATATTCTTACCCTTTTAGACATCGCTACAATGATGATTTTTATTTTTAAACAATGATAACCTTTGTTTATTTGTATATTATAATAGCATCAAAGTACTTTTCTTCTAGCACTTGAATCATGGTTGTGTCAATCTCCCCTTTAAAACGTCCCTCTTCCCTCCTTTTTTTTTAAAGACTTATTTGTGTTATGAATAAATAAGTTTACTAGTGTGGATCTTCAAATTCCTAACACCCTCATGAATTGCAACCTCCATGGCCTCCCAATTATGGTTCTATTAGTATTATTTAGTTGTTGTAATCTTGATTTTTAGCCTCTCCTATATTATGATCCTTCGCCTATATATATGGTCTTTGAGAGCTTGTATTTGTACACAATATGATGATGAAAAACAAGATTGGTTCTATCTACTTCTCTTGTGTCTCTCTATTTTATGCTTTGTAATTTATTTCTTTCCATTTGTTTTATAACACATTATTAGTACGAGTCTTTAACCATTTCTATTGGTTTAGAAATTGATTGAGGGTAATTTTTTGAAGATTCAAGATTACTTTGAATACTTTCAGCTTCCATTTGTATTGCTCTCTAAACTAATTTGTTTATGAGAAATTCAACAAATTTTGTAATATATGTTATGACAAGTTTGATACTTATTTGAGTATTATTATCAAAGTATTTGGTCATCATTTTCCAAAGATTTTTACCAAATTTTTACAAGGTTAAATGTTATAATATTTTAATGTCTTCTTGGAATTGTTAAGGTAACACATTTTATTTCATGATCATATTTTAGTAACTTTTCTTATCTCATCTAAGTATGTTTCCATATACATGATATAGAGATTTATCTTTCCTCCCTTGATAGTAATAAAAATGAGTTTTATACACACACACACACACACACATGTATATATCGGTTTAATGGAATTGAATATGTATGTGTGTGTGTGTTGAAAAGTTCTTATTGCACCCCCTGAGTAATTGTTTTAAACATTATATGATGTTGTCTTGTTATTGTTATATTTTCAATACAATGGTCTTTTGCATGCAATTGTTGACATTAACTTTACAACCTTTACTAAATATTATGATGTATTCGATAAATATTTTATTTTGGTTTTTTTTTTATTAGAGATACTATTATCCTTGTGTTATTGAATCGATTTCTACTCTTTAGAGTTCAAGACAAATAGAGTCATATAATTTATATATAGAATATTAATTATTATTCAATACACTATAATAATGTAAGTTACAAGTTTTGTTTGTTTAATTATGCATACAGTAAAGTTTTAACATGCAGTTATACAAATTATTTCCAAATGGCCATTAATCATGTCCATAAACAAAATAATAACAAGATCATAAAAAATAATAATGTAGTCTTTTATTATTAAAATGCTTGATATAAAAAGAGTAATCATCTAAGTAATTTATCCATCTTCCGAGAATTGAATATTGCATCATTTATTGGTATAACTTGGTCATGTTTAAAATCACATCAACATGGATGTTTTACTGTGGCATATGTATTTGAGCCAATAATAATTTGGTTTAGTTGGCTATATGACTCTACACATTCTGTCAACTAATGTAATTTTGTGCACTCATAATGAGATAGTAAAAGATAAATAATTATAAATGTTGTTTATATCCTTACCACACAACATGAAAAAAAATGCCATTAAATTTTCCTAATTATTTTGATATTCCTTGAAGTGGATATTGCATGTATGTGATGGCTATAAGGCACTTTAAATATTTCCAAGCTTCCTACTTTTTGATGGAAATGATAAAATAAGCATTGGGGGCGTCAGCTTATGTGGAAATTAAAAAGTTTATAATATTGTTCCTATAACTAATCCAAATTAGTCACTTGGCATGTGACAAAGAAAGGCTTTGGTATGTATTTGTTGTATGTCTAAATACCAATTCGAAGGCTAAGTTAAGGGAGAAATTTTCATCTGTTTATAATAAGAATATTATTACAACATATGAAAAGGCTATAGTGGTGCATACATAAAGGATATACATATAGAATATTCAAAATAGAAATGTGATCTTAAAAAGCCTAAGGAGAAAAAGCATGAGAAATAGTTGAGCTATTGATTGTCTCCTTTTTGTTTCATCCAAGTTTATTTAATCAAGTGCAATGTTATATTATGATACAAAGCATCCTCCAAGTTTGAAAAAGTTACATAATCACCAAAAGTAGAAATTTGACAAGAAAGGAAAACTAAGAGACTTGTGAGACAAAATTTATGTAAAGATCACGTACATGCAATACATTGAAACAATAGTAATATTTTATTATTACATAGCCTAGTGAATTAATAAGAAATTGATTATGATATTTAATTTGGTAGGTACACAAAATTAAATGTTTGTTATTGATAATGCAAATTCCCATGTTATTGTCATTTTATTGATGAAAAGAAAAAAAAATAATTGTAGTAGCTATAATGGATATGAGACATCTCTACATTATGTTTAGTTATATGCATAAAGAGACATACAAGAGGTTATATGTTATTACTTCTATGGATATATTAGAAACTTATTTCCACTTTCTCTTCTAAGTTGTTATAAGACAACTATGAAAAAAATTGTTATGTGAACTAGAAGTTCGCTAACCCAAGAGGCATATTGGGTATGAACATATGTATTTTGAAATTTCCTATAGGTAATATCATTTAGAAAAATATTCCTACAATTAGGGGAGGGAATTTGCAGTTGGATATTATTGATCCTTGCATAGATTAATTGATTGAGCACTACAATGCAGTATAAAATTATTAATTAATATGATAAAGAAAGTGACTGAATCACTTCTCCAACTACTAATTTAATAGCTTAGATTGAGGTCTTTAAATGACAATTTGTTATCTTATGATTTTAAGAAATACCCAAAGCATTAAAGATTTGTCTGGTCTAAAGTACCACACTTATTGGAAGAGAAAGAAACCTATAAAAATGTTGGTATTGTAAAGGGACCATATTTTTAAAGAGGATATACCCGAAATATGTTATTGACATGACAATTTGATATATTTGTTAAAGATTGAACTTCTTGACGTCATTGAGCTCCTGAAGTACTTATTCAAAGGATATACCTAAATTTAGAAATAGTAAAGAAAAGAGGAAGATCTCAACATGTGATGTCAATATAAAAATGATGTTAAATTGTAATAAAAGTTATTGTCGACAATTACAAAAACCATGAATTATTAGTATATTGAAAAGAAAGTGAAGATCTTGAAAAATATTTAAATCCGTCAAAAATGATTGATCTAAAAAAATGGCCTCTAAGTAAAAGACGCAAAGTCCAAGAAAGTATATACACTAATGCAAAATATGGTGAACCAATAGCTCAAAATATTTAAAATATTAAAGCCAGTAGAGTGGAAATGAATATTCATATGAAATAGTACATATGAAAATGTATGATGTTATAAAATAAATTATGAGTTATAAAATAAGTTTTTATAGAAAACTTATAAAAATATGAGTAACAGTACTCATATATGGTTGATAAGCAATTATACTTTGATATCTTAGCAAAATGTATGTAATAAGTTCTTGTGTATTTGAAAAACATATTGTAACAATCTATTGATATTTATAAAAGTCTTAATGGGGCTTCAAAGATTTGAAAGATTTAAGTTGAAATCATGCGCTTAATTATTAAGGTTATAAAGATCTTTGTGTAAATGAATGCAATCCAGATGTGTATGGTACCTCTATGTTTTTATGATATAAAGAATGGAAGTGCTAGCAAATTAATATCTTCATTGCTTTATAATGAGCTCTCATACTGGATTTGCTTTTATTTGTGAAAAAATCTTGAAGATATCATTAAAGAAATTTAAGAAGCTGGTTCTTTTAAAAGAAAGTTTATTCAGACCTAAAAATTGAGATTTGCTTAAAAGAATGCTTACCTATAATTTCTCTTACATATAAGAAAATTGTCCTAAAGAATTTTTAGGAATATTGTGTATTTTTATCATTTCTTTGATGATTATATATTTTGAGGATATATCAAAATAAATCCAAGTCTTGAAGTTTTATATAGTGTTTTGTATAGCATCTTAGTATTTAATTTAGTATATTATAATATGAAATATTATTTGAATAATTAAGTAGAATGATTAGTATTTGGCTATAAGGTACACAATATTTATACTCACTTAAAGATGAGTTTATTTACAAATAATTGTTGAATCATTGTTTACCAATTAAAAAATAAATATGGGTAAAGGTTTATTTACGTATACTCATAAAAATAGCCAATACTTTTATGAAATTCTTTATAATATATGAGCTCTTAAAGAGCAATAGTTGAATATTAGCAAAAGTGCTGAGGGTAACAAGTTTAGATAGTCGATTGCAAATATCTTTAATTTGTTTACAATAGTTCAAATCAATAGTTATTGATAGAATCATGATAGTGGTATAAGGGAGACACAAATACACAATGTGCTCTTTTTCCCTTGGTCAAGTTTTTTTCCACTAGGTTTTCCTAACGAGGTTTTAAATTAGGCAGTTTATAGCGCATAATAAGAATGATGTACTCTTTTTCCTTCACTAAAATTTTTGTACCATTGGGTTTTATCTAGTAAGGTTTTAATGATATACATTTTAAAGTGTTGAACATCCAACAAAAAGTCCAATAGATTAAATTGATTTATTATTGTTATTGATGTTTACCATAAAATACCACCAATGTGTTCTTCAATAGCTATTTGATCCCTCGAATAATGATATTCTTGATCTCTTGAAGTACAAAATTATCATTAGGTGATATTGAAGAAATTCTTGGTCCAAATGATACTATTATGTGATAATGGATTTGCCATTGGCACAAGAACTCACATGACAATCTTTGCTATTATACTAGCAAATTATAGTTCTTAAAGACATTGAAAAGATATTAAACTTGTATTTCGTTTTCATTGTGAAACATCTGATATGGATATTAAAATTTATTGGATGTTGAACATTTTTTAATCCATATAAAAGAATAATTACACACATGGTACTTGTTTACATATGATGGTACTACTATATTTTCGCAATTTATAAGGCAAACTATTGTCATTGCATCTTTGAATCAATGTTAAAATGTTGGCAGTTTATGAGATAGTCATCTTATGTGCATTATAATGTTGAGATTTATACTCCAATATATCCAAGCAACATGTGACCTTTCATTTAGCAAAGAAGTCTAATGGCTTTATACGGGAAGAATGTAACATTCATCACCCAAGCTAAGGAGACATAATAAAACATATTTTCCAACAGTTCTTTTTCATGCATGAGCTCCTAAAGGATGATATTCACAGAATTTTTTCAAGTGACAACTTGGGAAATTTATATAAAGCTACTTCCTACAACTACATTTAAGACATTACCATACAAGATTAGTATGGACTCAAAGATCTCTGCATATGATTTTGTTGAAGAAGACATGTTGACATGAGGGTAATTCCATTGGTTACTATCTTCTTTTTTCCTTTGCATAGGTTTTGTCCCATCGGGTTTTCTTAGTAAGATTTTTAACAAGAAAGTTTTAAGCCATCTTAAGAGAATAATGTACTTTTTTTTCTTTACTAGGATTTTTTTCCTCACAGGGTTTTTTCTAATAAGGTTTTTAACGAGGCATATATTCTTAAGTGATAAACATTCAAAAAGAGATGTTATGAATAAATAAGTTTACTAGTGTGGATGTTCATATTCCTAACACCCTCATGAATTGCATTATCTCTACCTTAATGACCATTAATGTTGGCATTTTATAGCCTTTATGGCCTCCCAATTACCATTCTATTATAGTTTTATTTTGTTGTTGTAACTCTTACTTTTGGCCTCTCCCACATTATGATTCTTAGCCTAAATAAATAGCCTTTGAGAGATTACATTTGTACACAATATGAGATAATGAATCACAAGATTGTTTATCTCTATTTCTCTTGTGTCTCTCTATTTTATGCTTTAAAATTTATTTCTTTCCATTTGTTTTATGACAATTTGGTTTTTTATTTTTCTTTTTTTTTTCTTTCTAATCCTTTTTTTTTTGGCTCTTCACTTTTTTTAATTTTATTTCATTCTTTTTTTTCCTTCTCTTCTTTTTTTGTTCTCTTTCCTTTTTTTTTATTATACAACTTTAGTGTTTCATTTTCCTTTATTCTCATCTTTGAGCTCTTTTTTCTTTTTTTTTGTTTTCCCCTATTATCTTATATATTTTAAAATTCTCTTCATTAATTTTTAAAAATATGTATCATAAAAATATGTTTCAAATTTTTCTTATTGCATATTGTTTTACATCCTCTAAAACATTATTCTATTAAGTGTGACTTTCAAATTTCAATCGTATTCCTTCCTATTTAAGTTTTTCTTGCCTTTGTAATTTTGATTCCTAGATATTTCCCTAATTATATTTTTTTAGGATACTATTATAAAAGAGATGAAATGCTTTCTCCAAGCAATTGACGCATGGCTAGGTAGGGCAACAACTCGTTTTCTTTTTTTTTCTTTTTTTTTTAAGGAAACATACCTTCCTTTTTATTTGTTTTAGCTTATTAACACTAATGCCCCCTGAACTTTGGGCTCTCCTCCACTTTGCCCTCTAAACTTTAAAAATCATTACTTTATTCTTGAACTTTTAAAACTCCTCACTTAGCCATTTCTATATGATTTCAGTTCAAATAAATAGAATTAAGCCTATGTGATCCACACATGGATTATTTATAAAGACAAAAATGAGATGTTATCACTTGCAAGTTTTGTTTGAGACCTATGTGTCAATCAAATGGTTTGATTCCGTTTATTTGAATAGAAAATTTGATGGAAGGGTTTAAGTAAGGAGTTTTGAAAGCTTAAAGGGCAAAATGATGATTTTTAAAGTTTACAGGATAAAGTGGGAGAGACCCTTAAATTTAGAGGTTATTAGTATTAATAACTCTTTTTTTTTACGATCCCTTCCTTTTTTTTTCCATCCTATTTATTTTTTGCTTCTCATATTTTTCATAGTTTTTTATTCTTATTTTTTATTCTATTCCCTTTATTTTTTTTTGTTCTTTACCCCTTCTTATTTTTAATCTCAGTGATTTATTTTGTTCATTCTCACCTTTGTGTTCTTTTTTTTTTGTTGGCTTTTATCCAGCATCTTTTACATATTTAGATTCACTTCATTAATTCTTAAAATGTATATCATCAAAAAATTTTGATTTTTCTTTATTGCATATTGATTCACATCTTTTAAAATATTATTTTCTAAAGTATGACCTTAAAATTTCAATTCTATTTTTTTATATATAAATATTTCTTGTCTTCATCATTTTGGTTCTTAGATATTCCCCTACTTCAATTTTTTTCCTGCAATGGCACTTTCAATAATGATTTGTCTCATGTTATTTCCTCTGGTTTATTTATATCCTGAAATATTTTCTCTCATATATGTCCTTACCCAAATCCTTCTAAGTGACATTTTCAGTAGCTATTATCTCATAGTACCTCCCAACTAATTTTATATAATTTTCTATACTCAAACTTTCACTTTCATGCATACATTTATATAATTTTCAATACTCAAACTTTCACATTCATGCATACATCCATTGAAAATACATATTTTGATTGAAACATGCATTTTGATCTATTTATTTTTTTAATCTCAAACTTTTTTCTTTCACTAAAGTAAATTTTAGGAGAATAATTAATGAATAAAACTAAACTTAAATGTATTTTTGATATTTATATCGGAAAAATACATGTGCCTGCCTATAACTATTGATAACTTCAAAGAAAATTTT
>LNSY01149083.1:0-10623 GCA_002024485.1 Artocarpus camansi
ATGTAAAAGTTATATATAATATAATATAATATATAATATAATACATGTTATTTGTACACAACAATAATACTTACTCCTATGACCAGAAAATTATTAACTTGCACATTATTCTTTGGTATATTTTATAGTATTGAGTTTTTTAACACCATAATAAAAATGTCACATGTAATTTTCATGATATCATAAATGTTATAAAAATAAAAATATATACAATAAAATTTATGTCATCTTTAAGAATATAACTCTAGGGCATACATAACTCTAGAGCATTTTAAAGATTATAAATTTAAGACAAGATGAAATTCTTTATAAAAATAATATCTTAAGCTTTTCATTATTTTTTACATGAACATCTCGAGCACTACGGTCCCACGTGGCCATCACCTGCAATATTACTAAATAAAAAAATTAATTTACTTAATATAAATAATGATAACATTTAAAATATCACATTCTAATGTTAAATTAATATAAGTATTCATAAAAAAAAATGGCGGATGTTACAGTGTGTGTGGGTATAATACAGCAAATCTCCACTACAGATACACTCCTTCTAAATAGACTACATGTTAGAGGAACTATGAACACTAAAAGGAAGAGATCAAAGCTCTATTCCTTGAAATTGGATTTTAGCAGTCTAAGAATAAACGAATACCTTAAGTCTCTATTTATAGAAGTAATAGGAGGAGTCAAAATTCTATTAGGATGAGAAAAAAATTTTTTATTTCTTCCCTTGAAGTTGGTGCATCCTTAGGAGTATTATCTCCAAAAATTCAACCAATCACAAATTAGGGATATGCGATTATTAACATCATCCAAGATAACTCCAATTCAAACAATTCAATTTTAATTAGAATTAAATAATTTATACTAATAATCTAAATTAAATATTTTTGAATAATTATGCATCATCCATAATTCAAATCCAATGAGGATTTAAATTAATTATTCAAATACAATATTTAAATAATTAAATACCTAAAATCCTAAATATAAATTTGAATAATTATTCTCTAAAATTAATTAAATAATTAATTCTCCTAAAATTATGTAGATAGCCCACGCATCCTGTCAATCTTAGTGGCCTAACTCACATATACATCTGTTTTATCTGTGGTAATCTTTATTTGTCCAATTTCTCATAAAGGAATTTGTAAGCTAGCATTGGGACGTGATGGACATGTATCATCAAACTCCAACATTATTAGATAAATTAATGCTTGTTTAATTATCCATGTAATTATTAACTTAAGTGTATTTCCACTGTAAACCCAAAGCTACACTTTTGATAATATATTGTATTACGAAACTTTTGAAATATAAGTCTTTTTCATGACCTCTCATATTATGTGTATCCTCATAGGTTACCTATAATTGGATGATGGACTTAGTTCCATTTACCTTCCAATTATTTAATCTAAAAGTTCCATTATTTTACTACTAAAAAATTCATACCTTTTATAACATTTAGGAAAGAATTTCATCTGGTTACCATATGTATCCAAAAGACAGATACCTTGTTATATTTTTTAATACCTCAATAATGCCTTTGAAAGGATAATATTGGCTTTTTATTAGAGAGTTATTGATTTCGTGTCTATGGATTATACTCTAATTAAATATAGATTGTATCTTCAATATCCCAATAATGGAGCCTTCATTCATCAAAACTCCTAACTTTAACATATCAAAAGGTACAAGCCATAAACATGGACTCATGAATCTACTTCACAATTAAGATGGCAAATAAATGCTTGTTAGAGAGAAGTGTTTTAATTAAATGGAATTATTATTAAATTAATTCATGTTTAGGTCTACTACAACATGCAACCACCATTAGATCTTCCACATCAATGTATATACCATGGTGTCAATCAGCTCCTATTGTCAAGCTAAACTGCCTCCCCAATTAGACGTAAAGCTCTATTAGAATCTTGTTATATATAAAGTGCTCAGCTTTATATATAGACTGCAAACTACATAATTTAGACTATTAATCTCCAAATCAAATATATCAACATATAAACTCTATATACACCCAATTTTAAGATTTTCTTCTAACAGTCACAGATCTTTAAGATCAATTAGTTCCAACACTTAACTTAAAAACCTTTTAAGTAAGGATGTCTTGGGATCAAGGGTTGGGGATGCTAAGAAATTCCTAAAGGCCATTAGATGGCTAGAGGAGATAGTACGTATGAGTAACAAGTATAAGACCTGACAATGTCGAGGTCCTACTAGGTGAGCGCCTAGGGGACTGAGGTGTTACAATTAAAAACATGTGTCTTTACATGCTTTCAACATCCACAGGAGTTTTGGGAGACATCTCCTTAGAAAGTTTAATTCCATGTCTCATGGACTAAAAGTCCTTGGAATCTTTCATCAAATACTTCTTTAAGTATGTACAAAGCTTAAGATATTGCTAACAATTTGTTGTTTCTGTATATAAAGATGTGGATACCTAGAACATACTTATCTTCTCTTAATGGCTTATCAACTAATTGATCAAAACCATAAGCTTGATCATTTGATCAATCTAATGTTATATGATCCAGAGCCTTGTTTAAGTCCACAAATGAACCTCTACAATGTAATGACCCTACTTACATATTTGTTGCTTAACTACTTAATCTAAACTTAAAAATATTTTAACTTAAAGTGCATAAAATGTGGAATATTTTTTTCTAAAATGAAATCCTAATAATGATTTCTTAAAATATATCTTTTAAAGAAAAACTAATTTTTTTAAGCCATAGTAATAACACATTAATAATTATTACATTCCACAAAACAATAATAATTTTCTAAGAATTAATTTTTTAAATCCATCGTAGTAATAATTTCATAAAACTTATTCTTTTAAACATAAAAATAAATATTTAAAACTATTCCTTTTAAAACCTTTTTTTATTTAAAATAAAACTTTTTTATATCATGTTTAAAATTAATTATCGTTGTAAATTCTTATCTTTATTACTTTTTAAATCCTTTCTAAAGTTAATAACTATACTTTTCTTATAACTTATTCTCTTAAAAACTAGCATAATAATGATTTCATAAAACACATTCTTTAAAATTCTTTCTTAATTTAGCATAAAACCTTCATAAACATTTATAATTCCAAATAACGTCATAATTTTATTACTTGAAAATTTAGGTATATTTGTTGTATTTTCTATTGCAACATTTTCAAATCTTAAAATTCTCTATACCAAGGTTGTATGATTACAACTTTAATTTTTAAGACATATGTATGTAATTTCGATTACTTATTTATAAATACAAAATTTTGTGAAATAAAAATATGCATAGTTTTGTAAAATAAAAATGTGCGTAATTTCTTAAAACAAAGTGTGGAAATTTACATTTGTGCAAGTAGTATCTATTCACATTTCAACTATTCGTCTGCCACCCACAACTATCCATCAATTGTTGTTGTTAAGTTTCTTACCTATTACATGAATATAACTAAATTAGCTTTCGCTCAACAAGTAGGAAATTAGACTTGTAAAACATATTTGAAAAACCTTAAATACAACATGCATTAAAATTTTATGCTTCCTTATTGATTTGTTTTATGCTTTATTATTTTAGCATTAACTTATCTTATTGATTGGGCCTGAATGAATGTATCGACTGTGTGCGATGCCTTAAAAGTTAGGATTCATGAGGTCTCTAACGACATTGAGACCATAAACCATTATGAACTGAGTCAAAGCCTCCCCAGAAGTTAAGAGGTTGGTATCAAACCCTTAAATTGTCATGTTGGTTTCACTCATCTTATTCTATGTACGTTGTTATACTAGGTGCCCTAAGAATTAAATGATGTGCTAGTTTTTTGAAGATATTTAATCAATAAAGAGTTTATTAATTATTTATGTAAAGATCGTTATGTTGTCTATATCTCTTACGAAAGATGGCTTGTTTTGGCCATTGGAGTTAGGCTTTATAAGTAAAAACATTGGTATATTGTCCTAGGTGACAATATTTTAAAGCAAGACAAAAGTTGAATTGATTTAATTAATAGTTCTGCTTGTTTAAATCAATTTACTTTAAACAATCATATATATCATATCATAATCTTGAAATGAATTAATAGGCCAATATTCTTGACTTGTGTCTTTAAATGTACCAAAGGATGGCATCCTAAATTATACGGAGGTATTTATGCTAATACGTTGGAGACATAACTCTTGAATGATGTAGACTCATTTATTCATAGATATGGAATCCATAGCTCTTTTGTAGAGTTAATGATATTCTCTTATAGGTAATATCCTCTAATTACAAAACTAGAGTGCTCAACCATTCAGTTACATAGGCCTAATTTAATGATATACTATTTGCATTGGTTATGAATAATAAGTTTTCTAATGGTAAGATAATGAAACATAAAAAAAAATTATCAAAAAAGTAAAACAAAATTTTATCCTTAAGTGGACTATAAATATCCTATGGGGATGTTACACATTATAATGGAGTTTCATAATTTATATATAGTTCGAGAGTGCAACTCTAAGCTTTTTGTGAAATAGCTTAGGAGTTGATAATTCTAAAATGAATGTGTCAAGGATGCGTTATTTTACAATTATAGGAGTTTGATCTATATATGTCCATCGAGTCTCCTGTAACGATACGGTGTATTTTTCCTAAATATTGGCAATTTATGTTAATTCTTAGATTGGTTTAAATTTAATTGATTGAATTTAATAATTAATGTTAATTTATTGGTTGAATTAATTTTATGAATTGACTACAGATAAACATGTTGAATTATTTCAATATATTTTATTTGATATGAGATTATTTGTATATGACTATTCTAGTCAGATAACTTCTCTATTGGGTTATTTGAATTAAAATTGAGGCTCTATTTAAGATTCTCATGTAGAATAAGATATAGAAGTTTTCAATACTAGGTGGATATTAGGCTTGTAGCTTCGACTGACCGACTAGTGGAGCATAACTTAGTTACACAAAATAGTACAACTGGCAGGTTTGTTGTACATAATCCTATTACTTACCTTTCATGTGTTTTGATATGGATTGTGACCTAGGTTTGAATTTGGAAGCCCTATCTAAGTAAAATTGACTCCCTACCAGCTACTATAAATAGGATACTTGTTTTTATTATTATTTAGATCACCAAAGAAATTTAGAGAAAGTATTTTAGAGAGAGAAACTCTGAAACTCCCATAGGGATATTGTTCAACATTTAAAACCTCAGCTCTTGGTTTTCTCTTGTGGTGGAAGGAGACATTAGCAAGAGGTGAATTGAATGGCATGTGCCCACTTGCATTTTGGTCGAAGAAAAGAGAATAGCAAAGAAGGCTAGTTAGTTGAAACTCTTCCAAATGCAATTCTCATTGGCAGTTGTATTGAAGTTTTTCTTGTCAAAAGTGTTGTTTTAATTCTAAAAGGTATGTAAGATTTTAATTAATTTATATACATCACATAAGTAACTTGTTATTCAGAAAAAGGCATTGACTTAAATTTTTTAAAATTTCTAAAATTCCATTGTGTTCACATTTTTCCAACATATACAAGATGGCATATACTACTTAAAACCGCATATCATATAATATAAACATGCTTCACTAAAATCAAGTTAGCAATATATTTTAATAGAACATATATCACATACCACATATGACATAACAATACATAGCAATACATGGTATAACATAACATAAATATAATGATCATAACATGACTTAATTTATCACATAGCATGCCATAACATATGATTGATCATTCATTTCACAATTTTTATGAAATGTGTAAAATATTTATTTTGAAACTATTTATACAGTAAGCGAGATTCTTACTTTCTTGGATTTTGAGCTAAGTAGTTTTAGTTGGATCTCGTTGTATTTATAGTTTGTGAGGCATCATTGAGAATGGTCTTAAAGGAACTTTGGATGGCTAATATTGCTTGTTTGAGATATTTAATTATTGAAAATATCATTTTGGACTCCATTATTTTGGTTCGAGTCACCTTGATCCATGTGTAGTCGATACTGCTCAATTTCTAATAGAGCGAAATTAGCTTGAACGTAGGGCACAATCATTCTAAAACATCAAAGCAAGTCAGAAGGTGGTCTTAGATCATCAATTAGAGGTCAATAATGCATGATTCGAGGTTTGTTGGAGACTAGCTAGTCGTGGTGGCACGTGCAATGGCTTCAAGTGTCAGCTTGTTTTGAAACTCCAACTCCTAGCAATTCTCAACCTGTTGAGCATGTTTATGTTGTTAAATTCACCAAAATCTACCTATAACCAAACAGATCAATCTAGGGGTTTTGTTTCCCACTCCTTTTTTTATTATTGTGGTGTAATTAATTTGAGACACCAATGTTAGGGGAGGCAACATTGGAGTTTCTCTTTGCAGTCAACCACCTCTGAGTTTGATGGCATAGGCAGCCTAGACCTTATATCAAACTTCATCATTGGACCCCTCTGAGTTTGATGGCATAGGCAGTGTCAACCACCTCTTCTAAAAGAGTAGAGTTCCATAGAGGCATGGTAGAGTACAATGGTAGGGCTCATGTAGGCCTTTCTAATACCTGCTGAGGTGGAACGAGGGGTGTAACTTGTTCCTCTTGTTATAAAGGTCATGTAGGAATGAAAAAGTTATGGGTTTTTCATAGATTTGACCTGATAGTATGGGCTACTTTAGTGGAGTTAAAGCTGGCATGACATGTCATTGAACTCAGCACGTTATGATCTATTTGTTGGTGTAGGAGGTGTAGAAAACCAATGCCAAAATCTTGACTAAAGTGGAGGAAAGAGAGAGGGTAGAGATAGAAAGTAGAAAGAGATAGGAAACGTGGCTTTTGATTGGATGATTTTTTTTTTTTAAATGTATTGATAGACATTGTTGTGGATCTTTGAAATATAAACTATGTCGTGGTTAGGTTGATCAATATTTTAAGGTAACACTTGCCATTTTTTATGTAATGATTAATGTTGGATATTTAATGATGTTAAGTATTTTCTTTATGAAATAATGTTTGTGACCTTTTTATTTTGAGTATTATGATAGATGACGGTAATGTGGAATTGATATGCTCAAGGTGTTCATTTCACTTATAATGTGTGTATGATAAATATTTAATGTTTTAATTGCGTGTAATATTGAATGTGGTACTTTGGTAGGCGAAAGGTTGCTAATGAGAAATCAGTAGATAATTCCCGAAATTGTGGCATTGATAATTAATTTGTTGAGAAAATTATGAATAATTGATATATTTTATCTCTTTCCTTATCCATGATTAGGGAAGAATTGACTTCTTAAAAGAGAAGATTTGATTTTTGTGATAAGGTTTCTTGATTTGAAAAGATAAGATTTGGTAGTTTGAGCGAATCTTGGACTTTTTCCTTATATTTCCCCATCCTACATGCATACCCCCTTATTTTTAAAGAAAATCTGCTTCAAATATAGAAAAGATTTTTTTTTCTTTTCACATCATTCTCAGTTTTCACAAATATATCTCTCTCTCTCAAAAATTGTTTTTTCTCCTTCCTCTCCCTAAAATATTCTCAAACACTCTTTTCTTTTTACACATTGTTCTTCCCCTTCTCTCCCTTATTTTTCCTACAAATAATTGAATAAAATATTCAGTTTTCACTTAGACAAATTCATGAAAGGCTTGAGAAGAATTGTTTTGAGTTAAGAAACTCATTCTAGATTATTTCTAAAATTGTATTCTACCTTTAATCCAACCCCAATAACTTTGTCTATGAATATTCGTTTGTTGTGAAATTTTAGTATGATATTTATGTATGTGTTTTATGATATTATTGAAAATATCATGTTATTTGGAGTTTTCTATGTTGAGATATTGATTTTTATTCTCTACCACTCATGATCAGACTGTTGCTAATCGATTAGGTTTTATAAAAATGTAGTCTACGTTTGAGGGGCAAACAAATTGTGATTTAAATGAAATTTTGCCAAAATAGTCATACATATTTAAGTTGTGATCAGGAAAATTTTGTGATGATTTGATGAATATTTGATGAGTTCTTAAATTTTATTTAACATAGGTCTTTATGGTTGTTAAATCAATGAATGTTGGACTTCTTGCTTGTGTGACCTCTTTGTATGACCAAACGAATTTATTTGACAAATGAGACATTTTGTAGTATTGTATTTATATGTTTATAGGTTGATAGGTTGTTATAAAAATTTTAGGGTGAAAGTAATTTTATTTTAATTATTTGAGTATGATTGCCATGTGTTGCTCACTAGTTTAGGCATTTAGGGTTTATTTTGTCTCTAAATTCTAATGCATGTTTTGAATTGTTGAAAATTTATTTGAAGCTAATTTTTGGATGTATTGTAGTTCTATTACATGTAGGATTTTTATGAGATTATTTTGTGACATAGATAATTTATCATATGAATATTTGTTAGGGTTGCTCACTGTTTTGTGGTTGTTGACAGTTTTTGTGTTGGGTGTTTTGTGACTTATTTTAATTGTCTAACAGGAATTTTTGTGGTAATGAAAAATTAAGGTAATTCACATATATGTTAATTATGTCCCTACAAAGTGTCATGCCTTAAGGGTGTATGAATTGTGAATAATTGAGTTGTGTATCCTTAAGGGGTTTGTTGTAGTTTAACTTTACATAAATGTTTAGAAGTTGGTAAAATATATTTGTATTCTTAAATTTCATGAGATGGAAATATGAATGATGTTTTAGGTTATTGGATGATTTATTGAAAATGACTGTAAATTTTTTGTGTAAATGAATGTATGACATGAACATACCAAAAAGTAAGTACATCAAGACTGCAGCGACATTATCTAAGTAAGGTTTAGTAAGCAAGTCAAGTAAGTACATTCTCACCTATAACATGACGATGTTTATGAAAAGTTTTGATGAATATGATTATGATAATTTATATGATAATTTTTATAATGTTTTATTATGAAAGTTTCAAGGTATAAGAAGGTTTACGCATGTTTTGGTAATATGGTATTTCAAAATTTAAGAGTATATATATGTATATATGTTTCACCTAAATAAATGTTGCACACACTATATTTATGTTTATGATGTCTCACAAGATTGGACTTGTCACGTTTGGTTTAGGATTAGCTACCCCTCTCCTCTTATGGTGGTACACCTATAATGATGATAATAGTGCAACACTTGGGCTCTTAAAGATAAAATGAATGAAGTTTTAATATGGATAATGATAATGAAAAATATGTTCTATGTGAAACCATTCCAAGTGCACTATTATGTTAATGATAATTATGAAGATGATGTTGCATATAAATATTCATAAAATGCTTTATGTTGTGAGATGAGAAAGTGCACTTGCTAAGCTTTTACTTACTTAGTTATTATCATATTGCAGATAGAGGTAAGAGGATCTTGAAATAGGTGAAGGGCAAGGACGGGCATGTGAGTAAGGAATGATGGATTGAAAATGAAAGAACACCAAGAAAGATATTTAAACTTATAAATTATGTTTTTATTTCAGTGTATGTTTATTTTCCGCACTATGGTGTTAGAGGGACTTGGTTTACGTTTTTCTAGATTTTTGCAGAAGTTCGGCCATCTAAACTGGTAAAACAAATTTGAAAGTTGTTTTAAATTTTATTTGAATGATGGTCTCATTGTTTTGGTATCGATAAACTATTTCAAAATTTTATTTACAAGTAGTTTTAATATATGATTGTATATTTATAAATGTCTTTTTAAAAAAAATGTATGGATCCTAGGAATATGTTTATTAAATTAATCATTTAATTTAAATAGTTTACTTCAAATAATGATAATAAGGACAAATGTAACAATATCTATGATGTCCATTAGGGGGCATTACATTTGACATAAACATGGGCATACTTTAAAATTTAATTTTCTTGGTCTTTCTAAAAGTAATTAAGTAAATTCTAACCTTCTTGTGGTATTATTGTCTTATTAAAATATCCATACTATCATAAAATCATTTTTATGAATTTATTTATACTCTATGAATTTCATCATTTTATTATAAAATACTAAATTTTGACACTTTTGTTGTAATATACAAGAAAAATTTACTAGCTTAAGTCTATAGCTAAAACAATATTTAAACAATGAAGTTCCTTAGGAATTTCATGTAAATATGAAGTTTTGTAATCAATATGACATATGTGTAAATCTTTATAAATTATGATGCATTTCTTGCAAACAAATTTTACAAGTTAAAACTCAAAAAATTTTGTTAAATGTTTAAAGAGTGATTTTGATGGCACAAGGATTTTAATTAAATGGTAAGTAGGCTAGAAGTAAAGCTATCATAGAATCAACATCACAGATTCTACAGCAAAAATACAGTATAGGTGTTATACTAAATAAAATAATGCAGTGTAGGAGTAATAATAAATAAAAAGTAAGGATAATCATAAAGATTGTGGAAGCTAGTATAAGGTTGTAAAAGTAATACTGACAGTATAGGAAAAATTTTACACAGCATAAATATAGACTAAAAAGTCAAAAGAAATTTTGAACTTTTCTTCTCTAGAAGTGTGGAAGATTATATACTTTTCTTAATAAATTTGTGGGCCTTAAGAAGGGTAAATTTAGAACTTTTTTTCAAAAATGCCACAAGATTTGGGC
>LNSY01149767.1:0-5000 GCA_002024485.1 Artocarpus camansi
AGCAAATTTGATTCCGACTTCATTCATTCGGTATGTTACACTATGTGACAGGTTTAATTTGGCTATGAATTTTGCTGGTAGTTTAATTTCTTTTAATCTCGGGTAGGACACATGTCTCATTAGTATATACCCCAAGAAAATTAAAAGAAGAGAGCTTCGCAGTTGCAAGTTATATGAGTAAAAAGCAACTCTGTTTTTATCATAACTAATTGCCTGTTTTGCTGTAGGATTCAACTACAGCCGTTTTTTATAGTATTTTTTCGGCAAAGATTTAAATTTTCATTTAAACTTGTCGTTGAAATCTATAAAAAAAAAAACAAAGAAAAAATCATGATCTACAAATAAAGACAAGAAATTTATTTTTTTATTTGTACCACACAACTAAACTAGTTAAATTCCTTAAAAAATAAATTAGTTAAAAATCAATAAAATCTCACATAAACCCAAATTACCAAAAAGTTGTAGTCAATTCGAAACATAAATAAGTAGGGGTCTTATGGCATGCCGAGTCCATTTAATTGGAGGGTTTACATGGTTTGAATATAAAATCTCTCTTGAATAAATGGGTGTTTGTCGATAAAAAATTCAAACCTATTTTAAACTATGATGTGACATTTGAATTCAAAATTCTCTTTAAATTTAAAATTATCTCTCCATTATTTTCAAGATTTTATACTTTTTTTTCAAACCATACTTTTTAAACTTTTTATTTCAAAGTAAAAAAGTTTCAAACCCATGAAACAAATGACCCATTCGTCTAGATTATCTTCACTTGTGATGATGTGTCTATTGTGTAACGTATAATAGATTACAGAGGAAGTGAGAAAACTGTCTCTCTATTCAATCTAACTTTTCCTTTCACATTTTTGTCTTGATTGTTCCGTAAGATAAAACGTCTTGTTTGTCAAAATTGATAACTCAAATTTTCAAACGTTTTGATATTATCAATGTTGCTGAATTTACTAAATTTGAGTTAAAACGTAAGCCATGACTAATTAACGTTCACAATAATTTAAAAAGAAAATACTAATAATAAATAAACAGTCAAGATGATGTATTGCTAAACGCTGGTCCCCTGAGACCATAAGATCAAAGTCGTCAAATCCGCGTTTTAAAATTTGCATTTAAAATCAAGAAGCACCGGCCGCGGCTATACTTGAAAATTTAAAGTGGGCTCCGAAGCTTGACTTGACCAACAAATACGCAATGCTTGTCGTCCAAGAATCATAGTGCTGTGTAATTGATGGGCCACACTCAAATAATACCCTGCCCAGATACTGCCACGCATATTAGTCCAAAAATATAATAATAATAATAATAATATACATCAGTTATTTTGTTTTTTATTTTTTATTTTAAATGATACCACTGTAATTTACAGTTCCACTTAAACATCCGTTTTCTTGTAACGGCATTCGACGCCCTTGATGGGAACCATGCATGTGTTGATGCGCGTTATGATATGGCCCGGGGGCAGAATGGGACAAGTGGATTCAACATTTTCGAATGAACCGAAAAAAGAAAGAAAGACATTGGACGTGGCAAATTTTCAGAATCTCTCAAAGATAAGGTTTGCACCCGAGGAAGGTGGGCCCTGGCTTTTTTGCCTGCCCCCTTCTTTCCCAATGACTCGAGGAAAATCCTAATAATAATCTTATAGCATCGGCTGTTTGAACTTTGAAGGATGGAATCCATTGCGAAAGAAATTCTTTGATACTGCGAACCAAACATTATAATTATTACTTTTTGTTTGGAAATGAACCAAGCCTTAATTTTGCAAACATGTTAGTATCTAAAAATTAAATATTAGGGTTAACAACACTGATAATACTTAAACCTTAACGTCTTTGTTATTTTTTCTTTTAAACTTAAAAAATCATCATTGTATCTATTAAACTTTCAATATTATTCACTTTGCCCTTAAATACTAAAAATTACTATTTTGTCTATATTTTAAAGCTTCTTATTTTATCTCATATTTTCTAATCTTTCTTTCAAATAAACAAAATTAAGCTCATATGATTCACATGTGGATCATCTCTAAGAGTAAAAATAAAATTTTATTACTCTCAAATTTTGTTTTACTTTTATACTCTTATTTAACATTTTTTTATTGCTCCTATTTAAGAATGGTTTGTATGTATATTTTTTCTCGATATTGTTTACTAATATCTCATCATCTTTAATGCGTAACTCATATTCTTTAGTATTCAAATTCATATATTAACGAACAATATCAACTTGTTACATAAGTTACACATTAAAAATGAAAAAAAATGCAGGTAAACCCTTCATAAATGAAAGTTCAGATAAAAAACAAAGGCATCAAATGACAGTAAACATGAAACAAAACTTAAAAGTGATAAAATCTCAATTTTGTGCTTACAGATGACCCGTGAGTGAATCACGTGGGTTTACTTCCATCTATTTAAATGGAAATTCAAAAATCTAGGAGACAAAATAAAGAGCTTTGAAAGTTTAGGAACAAAATAGTGATTTTAAAAATTTAAGGGGCAAAGTGAGAAGTTTTGAAAACTTATGGGCTAAAATGGTGATTTTTTAAAAATTTAGAAAGGCAAAGTAGAAGAGATCATAACGTTTAGGGATCATTAGTGTTAATAACCCTATAAAAATAATATGATTTTTACAATTCTATAATTAAGAGAAAACAAATCTTAACCCATAAAGCAATCTTGAAGAGACCAGATAAGCTCTATAACAACTTATAGAGAAATTGATTTTCACAATTCTATAACTGAGAGAACACATACCTTAACCCTGAAAGAAATGTTGAAGAGACCAGACAAGCACAGAGCGACTCATAGGGAAACTGTGTTTCTCTCCCCTTAAACCTTATCATTAGATTTTCTTTAATACATTTTCTTAATAGAATAGAACATACGTCTATATTTATAGAAGTGGATAGAGGGACGATTTCTTGATAGATAGGGTTAGCACTTTCCATCATAGCAAGGCTTAAGTTAGAAAACTAACTTCCTTAAAACTAACAAATATAATTTTATCTCTATTATTTTTCAAGTCTTTATTTTTACTTCGATATTTAAATAAATATCATATAATAAACAGGTGGGCTACACAAGAATTGTGAAAATAATTTATACATTATCACATTTTTAAAGGAACACAGAGATATTTTATTAATCACTTTGTAGCATACAAATCGACTAATGAAAGTCCGTAATCAATTAGACCAAAAACATTCTCAAAAATAGAGAAAGCATGCATAACTAAGACGTGGGCTATGCTATTCTCGTCACGAGAAGTGAAACAACAAGAACCACGTCGAGTTTGTCAAGGATATCTTTGACATGCATCCAGCTCAACGACCGAATCTGCAAAACTTTGCGAATAGGCTCTATGGAGATCTTTTGGGCACTGGATAGCTCAGTAAAGAATTTCGATCCACTTTACTTTAGGACCTGTAGGCTTCATAAAATTCATAGACTATCATATAATAGTATATGTTTGGGCAAAAAAAATCAGTGCTTTGGGAGTCACAATTATGCTATGTTTTGTCTGTTTGAAAAGTAAAGGGAAGGAAGAAAGAGGAGGGATCAGTGTGTAAATTGATAAATCATAGCCTTTTTTTTGTTGGGGCATTTTTTAGAAAAAAGAAAAAAAGAAAAAAACGGTGAATGAAATTCCTATTCATATACAGTTGAAATATTTATTTATTTATTTATTAAGTTATTTTGCATAATTACATTGGAGATATTCTCTATACAAAACAACGAGGGTAACCAGTCCTTGACCATTGTAATTATCATTGAGTTTGCCTAGCCTAGATCCACTATCGGATCTCATCATTACCCAGCCGTTGGAGTTTGTCAGAGCGTGCTAACCAATGGCTTGCTCATCCCGCCGTGTGATCTCTTCATCGCCTAACTATTTCATGTAATCCGAGGGTGATCTTTCTTGTTGATGTTTGGGCACGATCTCCACTATTAGGGCTGGGTTGTCGGGGGCATCGAAGGCCATCAATGGTCATCGGTGGTGGGGCTAAGGTTGTCTATGGTGGCCTATTAAGGGGCAGCTGGGCATTGGAGGGTGGGGGGACTAAGCATTGCAATGTATATGACCATTGCCAATGTTGTTCAAGTTTGTATGGAACCAACAAAAGCACTGGTTTGAAACAAACTTAAAAACACACGTTTTCAACTCAAATTAGCTGATGCGGGCACTATGATGCTAGTTTTTTGGCACTGTAGTACTATGACTAACAAATCTCAAATGGACGCCGCAGCACTGCCATATGATCGCCTCAACATCGGCACCTAAGCACCCTAGTGCCCAAGTGTTCGACGCTCGGTGTGCTGCTTTTTCCTTTGCAATTTGTACATTCTAGTGCTACGCTTCCAATATGAGCACTGTGGCGTTCCGAGTTGACTTAAAACACATTAAAAATATGTTTTCTTAGTCAATTAAGTGTGATATTTGATCTCCAATGTTTGCAAGAGAGAAATTATAATCTTTTCAACACGTACATTAATCCACATACATATGACTTTATCTTACAAGAAACACAATATCAAGACACAATTGATTACATTAGCAAACAGAATAAAACTTTACGAAGACACAGTTATACCATACTTCAAGAACGAATGACGCATAAAAAGATACATAAAAATTTGGGCATATACATGTCTCTTAATAACTACTACACAAGTTAAAAAAAAATATAACACCAAGTATGTGTTTTAAATATTAATTAGAACTAACAAACTACAGTATAAAGCTTTCAGCAACTATCAATGAAAAGTAAAAGAATTACTATAGTGTAAAACTATCATATGTTATAGTTTTTAAATTTAAAACTTTAGTTCTAACTAATTTGTCAAACACAAAGAGAAACAAGATGATTATAAACAAAATGATTATAGGAATGGAAATTTAAATTTTGGTGCTTCTTTTTTAAATTTCCACCACCAACATTAAACAATATTTAAAAAGGATTGTGTGAGTATGAAAAAGTTCCA
>LNSY01149767.1:10000-12358 GCA_002024485.1 Artocarpus camansi
TGTTACAACAGACCCTAGAATGCACACAAAACACAACACAAGTCCAAAATGCAGTCGGCCTTGCTATCCACAAATTTGAGGCCCTTTAACGCTAGCCCCCAAAAAGCCACCATCACCCAACTCTAGCCACCACTTACCTGTCGGAGATCGCCCTCGGCCCCTTTCCCACCCTTTCTCATAGCCAGACCAAAACCTCATCCTCACCCAACAGTACGAACCTACCCCAACCACTGTTAGGCCTCTCAACTCCTATGAGAAGTAACTAGCGGCTAAGTTCGCCCTATTCACTACAGATCCAAACTACCAAGCTTCCTCCCACACCCATTTGACCTAACCCATGCTAGGAGAATATCCAAGCCCCCCATGACAACAGCGAACAAAGGTGGCTCCTTTCTCACCAATCTAGAGCCCATATGAGCAACAAAGATCCTTCCTCTCCCAGCTCTGCACACATCCTCTGATCGAGCTAGTCTCCATTCCCTTGGTGGCACAAACCCTAAAGCCATGAATAACGGCTAGCGACAACCCCTTGGATCGGAGGCTAGCAGATTGACAACTCGTCAGCCTGTTGGCCCCTGCACTCCCTCTCTCTCTACCTTTCTTTTTCTCGCTCTCTCTAAAAATTTGAAAAAAAAAAGATTGGATTTCTTTGTGTTTGGCACTTTCAATTGAAAAAAAGCTTCAAGTTTATGAACTATATAGGCAATTTGGAAGTGCGGTTCTAACAATTAGTTAAAACTGTGAATAGTATAATATTTTCATATGTTATAGTAAAATGCTATAATATAAAGCTCTCACATGTTACAATTTTCAAACCAAAACTGTTGTACCAATCGTTCTAAACAACTTAATAGTATGTGAGAATTTTACACTTTAAATTTTTTTTTTAATATAATATGTGATAGCTTTATAATGCAGTTTGTTAAACTAAAGTTCCAAATGGAAGTGTAGTATTAGTTGCATTTAGGGATTTCGTAGGCCAATTGAGCTGTATTTTTTCCAAACTAACGATCAAACCAAAATAAATTTGATTTTTTTTGCGATTTGGATAGTTTGATTTTTTATATAAAAACCAAATCATTTATAAGTGGTTTTGGCGATTTAGCTTAGGTGGCTTGAGATTAACATTAAAAAAAATTTTCAATATCTAATTATAATTATAAATAAGATGTTTAAAAAGTATATTAAAACATAAACTTTTGAACTGAAAATTATAATATGTGAGAGTTTTATGTTGTAGCTTACTCTTTCTAGATCATTATAACATATGAGAGTTTTATATTGTAATAACTAAAAGTTTTAGTTGAAACTGATTTTGCCAAATATTCTTAAAATGTCTAAAAATTCATCATTTATGGTTTTAATACAAACCAAGAATCAAAGTAAAAAGTCACAATAATACAGAAAAAGTTCACCAGCAATCAAAATAAAGAGTTGAAAATTCGACTGAATAACATAAAATAACATAATTAAATTTTAAACTTAAATTAAAGTTTTCTCTTACTTGGTTTTTTAATTTAATTTTATTTTTTGGATGCTCATAAGTGATGCCTAATGTTATTTTAATGTGATTGAGGGAAAATATAATTATAGAGTGTGGAATAGTTTATCTTATATGCGGTAGAACTTTTTTTAATGAGCAATGACAAATAATTTATATACAAAAATAATAAAAATTATGTTATAGAAAAATATTTTAAAACTAAATAACTGAACATAAGGTGTTTGAAGGAGGCTTGAAAAGCCCAAAGGATTAACCAAACCACTAAAAATGATGTGTAAGAACTACTTAAACCATTCAAAAATCACAAAAAACTATTGGTTGGGTTTAGATTAGATGGTTTGACCGATTTTTTGAACACGTGAAGTTACATTTAGCCTGTTTCTTTTCTTTTATTTATTTATTTTCTCAAGATTGATTGACATGATTGGTTGGCGTGGTGGAGCCAAGTTTTGTGCCTGTCCCGTTGTACATTTTTAATCTTGGAAGAATATAACACATATAGACAGAAGCATACCAAATGGTATACAGATTGTTGACCACAATTTTGTGAGCTTGTGTTGCCTCAGGCCATGTTGTGGTCAAGATTGGTGTCCGATTCGTTTACTATGTAACTGATATTTGTGTGAGACCGGTGGCTGCAACTTGTGAGTAGGACCGGCAATTTTGGACACGGCACAATGATACGATACGAAAACGACACGATATAAACGGGTTTAGAACGTACATATATTAATTAGGCCATAAATGGATTGGCACGAATAACACGAAAATAAACGTGTTGGATTCGTGCTAACACGTTTAACACGCTTTAACACGCTTAATTAAACGTGCAGTAAACGTGTTAACACGATACG
>LNSY01149987.1:0-10437 GCA_002024485.1 Artocarpus camansi
GAGGTATTCTCCACCTTGATCATATCGAAATGTCTTTATAGGCTTACCTAATCGCTTCTCCTCTTCAGATCAAAACTCATTGAACATGTCAAAAGCTTTGCTCTTATGATGCATTAAGTAGACATACTCATATCCTGCGTAATCATCAATAAAGAGACAAATACTCATGTGCTCATCATACCTTGATGTTCACGGGACCACAAACAACACTATGCACAAATTCTAGGACCCCTTCAGCTTGATTGCCCTTAGACCTAATTGGTCTTTTGGTCCAAATAAGATTCATTTGTGGTATAGATTACACCTCTAAATGACTTAAAGGTCCATCACTTACCAACTTTTAAATCCTATTTTGGCCAATATAACGTAATCGCAAGTGCTAGAGATAAGTCTTATTAGTGTGAAAAGTTTTAAGTCTTTTAGAGTTATTGTTAATCTTAGTGTTAAGTAATGAGCCATCTTATGTTTGATAAAATATAGGTTGTTTTACATCCATCTACTACAGATAAAAGATTTACTTTTATGAATCACAACTTTAATATTAAAAGAAACTAAATAATAATCCTTAGATAAACAAGTGACAAAAATTAAATTCCTTTCACATTTAGAAACATAAAAACAAATTTTCAAAACTAAACTCCCATAGCTATCAAAATAAAGATGGATGTCGCCCACTACTTCAATCGATACTAAGGATACATCACTCATCCATAACATGAAGTGCTCATATAGTACACTTCTTGTTTCCTTGAACCCCTATAGAAAAACACAAGCATGATTTGTTACTCTAGAATCTATGAGCTAAGTGTTATTTGATTCTTCAACTAAACAAGTCTCAACAACTAGAAGTTTGCACTTACCTCTTTTAGCTTAGAAATCCTTCCAATTCCTTTTAATGTGCCCAATCTTTGCATAGAAAAAACACTTTATTTTCTTTAGGTTCCTCTTTTTCTTCTTTATATCCTTGCCTTTTGTTAGAATAGAAGACTTTTTGTTCTTAGCATTTTGCTTCTTTCCTTTCCTAGAATTGGAATTAGAACTCGATGCAACCGCCAAGTTTGCCTAGCCAACAGTAGGAGCTTCCTTGATTAAGTTTTCTAATTCTTATAAGTGCTTCATCAACTTATTCAAAGTTACATCATGTCTATTGCTCAAGTTATATGAAGCTCTAAACGAGACAAACTCCTTAAAATAGTCTCAAAGACTATAGTCATTTGTGACTCACATCAATGTTAGCTTCATGAGTTTGAGACTTAGCAAGGTAGCCTATAACCATCATATGCGCCTTCATAGGCATATGAATTCTTTGCTTACACTTAAGAAGCTTTTAAAGAGCCCTTACCACTTTGTCAAGGCTTAGCCTCTAAACATGTCCACAAGATTATCCATGATCTACCGAGCAGTCTCATGGTCTTTATGCTAGCCATAATATAGTAGTAAGTTTGATCATCAGCATCTTTTTAACGATCATACACTTAGATTTGTTTATTAATGGATTTGCCAGTAGGTGCAAGAGGACACCATGTGGTTAACACAAATTTTAGTTTCTCAAAGGATATGATGATATTCAAGTTCCATTTCACATCATTTTAGTTCTCACTAGTTAAAGTGTTTTTATCAAATATCAAAGATAAAGTACTTTTGGATATTTTGATCCACAATAAATATTTAAATATCAAACATTTTTAATGAAAATTTAGTAAGACAACACAAACAAGTGAACATACAATGTGTTTATGTGTTAAAATCTTCCAAAAATTCATAACCTTACATTGATAAGTCCTAACTGAAAATGCAACAAACTATCTAAGTAAGACTTGCCAAATTCAATTAGGAACACAAATCTCCTCTGGTTAGTATATACCATCTAAGACTTGTCTTATCTAGCATATACTAATAATTGCTTTATTTAGCCATTAACTTTATTAACTGTGTTGGAAAACAGTACGCAGCATAATCTTAAAAATTTTAAATCATAATATTTTTTCAAAACACAAGTTTAATATGCTAAATATATAATTGAAGATAGATCACACATACCTCCTTTGTATACCACAAGTAGTAGGAATCTATGCAGAGAAGAATGTTCCAAAAGTGCCTCAATCAACTAGTCTTCTTTGCTATTCTATATCCACAATCGGAGTGTAAATGGTCGCACATCGTATAGCTTTTCCTTTGGTGGCTCTCTGTCCAACCACTTGAGAAAACCTAGAGCTAAGGTTCATGATTTTGAACAATAGGTCTTAGGGAGTTTTAGAGTTTCATTCACTAGACTACTCACCTATGCCTTTCAAATAATCTAAATAACAAAAAAACTCACCCCCAATATACAATGGTAAAATTTGGGACTAAACCTTATCAGATTAGGCCTCAAAATTTGAATCAGGATCAACTTCTGATGAGAAACATGTCAAAAATGCATATACTAATTATCACATGTTTGGCATGCCGAGCTAGGAGATTGGCCTACCGAACTTACTCTATCGACCTGTACAATTTTCCCATTGGCATACCGACCATGCGATAATCTGGAATCCTCAAACTATCTTATTTTCACATGGGAATCTTAGATAGAGCCTTAGTTTTATTTCATATAACCCAATAGATAAGTTATCTAATTAAAATAGTTATATACAAATAATCTTATAGTAAATAAAATATTATCCAAATAATTCAACATGTTTACTTTGAATTAATTCACAAAATTAATTCAACCAATAAACTAACATGAATTATTAAATCCTCTCTTATCAAATTTTAGCCAACCTAATAATTTGACATAAGTCACCAATATGTAAGAAAAACACACTGTGTCAATGTAGAATTATTATGAGCTAGCAAAAGGGACCTAATAGACATATATAGATTAAGCTTCTATAATTATAAAATGCAATATCCTAGAAACATTTTTTATAATTATAACTGTAACACTACTCCACTAAAATCTTAAAGCTACGCTTTCAAACTATATAAAATTACAAAGCTCCAATATGTTAACCATCCATGACATTCATAATGTGTCACATCCCTATAGCATATACATAATCGACTTGAGGATAAATTTTATTTTACCTTTCTAATTATTTCTATCATACGTTTTATTATCACATCATTAGAATACTTACTATTCATAAAGAGTATACCATTTGGTTACATCAACGTATCCAAATGGTTGAGCACTCTAGTCTTCCAATTATAGGATAATGCATATAAAAGAATATTATTAACTCTACAAAAAAAGAGCTATAGATTCTATATCTATGAATGACAAGTCTACATTAATCAAGAGTCATGTCTCCAATGTACTAGTATGCGTACCATCCTTAAATCAGGATGTCACCTTTTAATACATCAAAAGACATAAGGAAAGAATATGGGCCCATTAGTCATTTCAAGATTAAAATACAACACATATAATTATTTAAAGTGAATTGATTTGAACAAACAGAATTATTAGTAAAATCAATTTAACTTTTTTGCCCCAATCGTTACCTATGATAATATACAAATGTTTCTACTTGCGAAGTCCCACTTAATGACTAAGACAAGCCATCTCTTATTAGAGATGTAGACAACATAACAATCTTAGTATGAATAAAGCGCCCAGCTTTATTATCTCGATTGCAAATCTTATAACTTAGACTATCACCTTTAAAACTTATATCTTCCATATAATGGGTCCATCATATGCATGATTCTTAAAGGTTTAGACTAACAATTTTAGACTTTTGTTTACTTATCATACATTCAACAAAAATAAACATAAAGAGAAAAACATTTGGTAAATGAATAATAAATAAACTCTTTATCAATAAAATATCTCCAAAATCTTAATACAACATTTAATCCTTAAAGCACCATGTCTAACAATCTTCCACTTGCATTAAGTGAGTAAATATAATTTGTTAAGCATCCCTATAGTCCTGATAGGCCATTATGTCCTAAGATGCGATCAAACACATTTCCATATTTTAATTTATTATGATGTCCTTTATCTCATGATACTCCCAATGAACATACTTGCTCTTTTTATGAAATCTTAGTTCCTTAGCATTCGCTATCATTGTAGTGTTATCACAATATAGTGATACCCCTATTCCATACTAGGAACTACCTAAAGATCCTCGAGGAGCTTATAGAACCACCCTTCTTCTTTCAAAGCATCACTAACTACCACATACTCAATCTCCATTGTTGAATCCAAAGTGCAATCTTGCTAGACCCTTCTCCAAGCAATGGCACCTCCACTCAGAGTAAACACAGAACTAGAAGTCAATCTTTTTGAATCCAAATAGGATTAGAAATCCAAATCAGTGTATCAAAGAGATGTTAGATCTTCACCCAAATACACTAGCATATAACCTCTAGTCCTTCTCAGATACTTGAAAATATGCTTGACCATAACCTAGTGGTTGGTCCTATATCTAATTGAAATTGACATACTATCCTAACCACATAACAAATCTCCAATCATGTACAAAGCATCGCGTACATGAGACTACCCACTACTAAAGCATAAGGCACCTTTTTCATGTATTCTCTTGCCTCATCAAACTTTGGAAAGTCTTTGCTAGAAATAGTAATTTTAGACCTAGATGGTTGCCATCCACCTTTCTTGGAATTTTGCATTGCATACTTCTTGACAATTTGATCTATGATTGTAGCTTGTAATAAAGCTATCATTTTGTTTTTCCTATCTTTAAAGATTTGGATACCTAAAACATAAGTAGCTTCACTCAAATCTTTCATGTCAAATTGCTTATTCAACCATAATTTGAAAGATGATAATGCCCTAACGTTATTGTCAATAAGCAAAATGTCATCTACATAGAGTAGTAGAAAAACTACCATTCCATTCTGAATGTGTTTGTAAACACATGGTTTGTCCATGTTTTGTTTGAACCTATAAGACATGATCACATGATCAAATCTTATGTTCTAAGAATAGAAAGCCTACTTAAGTCCATAAATTGATTTTACCAACTTACAGACTTTGCACTCCTGATGCTGAGCCTTAAACCTGTCTGGCTATACCATATATGTGAACTCATCAATATATCTATTTGGAAAAGCTGTCTTGACATTCATTTGCCAAATCTCATAATCAAGAGTGGCAGCTATGAACATGAAAATGCAAATGGACTTAAGCATGACTGCAAGCAAAAAGGTTTCCTTATAATCGATTTCTTCCTTTTGTGTGTATCCTTTAGCTACTAGTCTAGCCTTATAGGTGTCAACTTTCTCTTGTAGATCCACTTATACCTATGGGTTTTACACTTTGATAAGATCCATAAGTTCCTAGACTTGATTACTCTCCATAGACTTTATCTCAGTGTTCATAGCTTCTATCTAGAGCTTTGAATCAACATCCTTCATAGCCTCTATGTAAGTGTAAGCATCCTTATCATGTTCAACCAATTCAGCCAAGTAAGCTTCACCATTGAATATATACCTCTCGGGTTGATGCCTAGTCCTCCCACTACGTCGAAGCTCCCTAGGTTGTTGTTCGGTTGGTTTTTCTACATTGATTGGATTGGTTTCAACCAGACCTTTGCAATGATTGAATCACTCACTAACTCCTTGAGTACTACTTTACTACGAGGCTTAAAGTTGTTTATATAACTTTCTTAAAAGAATGTTGTATTCATTGAAACCACAACCTTATGTTCTTTTGGGTTATAGAAATAACTCCCTTTAGTCCCTTTAATCCCTTTTAGATATCCTACAAACATCCAAACTTTCAAACATGCTTCCAACTCGTTTGCTTCTTTGTATAGGACATAAGCAGGACATCCCCATATATGAATATGATTTTGAGAATGTCTTTCTACCCATCCATAACTTGTGAGGAGTTTTAGGAACCAATTTTGAAGGCACATTGTTCAAAAGATAACACGTAATTTATAGTGCATATATCTAAAAGGATAAAAACTAGACTGTGATACCAACTATTGGAAAAAGGTATGTAACAAAATTTCAAAAATTTTAAATCAAAGTGTTTTTCAAAATAACAGTTTGATATGCTAAATACATAAATTAATGGCAGATCTTACATACCTTTTTTGTATGCAAAAAGCAGTAGAAATCCATGAAGAGAAGAACGTCCTAGAAGAGCCTTAACCAGCTAGATTTCTATGCTATTCTCTATCCACGATTAGAGTATAAGTGGTCGTATGTTGTACAACTTTTCCTCTGGCGACTCTCCTTCCAACCACGTGAGAAAACCTAGAGCTATGATTCTTGTTATTGAACAATAGCTCTCAAGGAGTTTCAAAGTTTCTCTCACTAAAGTACACACTCTATGTTTCTCAAATGATATGAATAATAAAGGAAACTTACCCCCTATTTATAGTAGCTGAATTTGGGGCAAAACCTTATTCAATTAGACCTTGAAATTCAAATCTAGAAACTTTTGATGAAAAACTTGTCAAAATGCATGTATTGATTATTGCATGTTCGGCATGGCGATTTGGGAGATCGGCCTATCGAACTTACTCCATTGGCCTACCAAACTTTCCCATTGGCCTGCCGACTATACAATAATCTGGAATCCTTAAAATATCTTATTTTCACATGAGAATCTTAGATAGAGCCTCAGTTTTAACCCAATAATGAAGTTATCTAATTAAAATAGTCATATATAGATAATCCTATAGTAAATAAAATATTATCCGAATAATTCATGTTTATCTTGAATTAATTCACAAAATTAATTCAACCGATAAACTAACATGAATTATTAAGTCCACTTTTATCGAATTTCAGCTAATTGAATAATTTAACATAAGTCACTAATATATAAGAAAAACACACCGTATCATTACAAGATTATTATAAGCTAGCAAAAAGGACTCAATGGACATGCATAGATCAGGCTCCTATAATTATAATATACAATATCCCATATACATATTTTATAATTATCAACTCTAATGCTACTCAACTAAAAGCTTAAAGCTACATTCTCACATTATATAAAATTACAAAGCTCCAATAAGCTAACAGTCCATGACATATCATAATGTGTCATATCCTCATAGGATATTTATAATCAGCTTAAGGATAAATTTTGTTTTACTTTTTTGATTATTTTTATCTTACATTCCATTGTCACACCATTGGAATCCTTATTATTCATAAATAGCATAACATCAGTTACACCTATGTATCTAAATGGTTTAACGCTTCAGCCTTCCAATTACAGGATAATGCATATAAGAGAATATGAATAACTATTCTTCGTCAATCAAGAGTCATGTCTCCAACATACCCGTATACATACCATCATTAAATTAGGATGTAACCCTTTAGTACACCAAGGGACATAAGTTAGGAATGATTAAGATACAACACATATGATTGTCTAAAGTGAATTAATTTAAACAATGGCCATATGGGAGTTTCAGAGTTTCTCTCACTAGAATACTCGCTCTAAATTTCTATGGTAATCTAATAACAATAGGAACAAGTATCCTATTTATAGTGCCTATTAGGGAGATAATTCTACTTAAACAAGGCTTCTAAATTTGAAAGTGGTTTAAAATCTGCATCAAAACACGTCTAAAATGCGTAATAAGATTTCGTGCAACTGGCCTGCCAGTCTTGACCATCGACCTACCGGTCTTGACCACAGCCTACTGATTGTACTATTTTGGTAGCTATTTACGCTCCACTAGTCGGTCGGACGAAGGCACAGGCCTCCCAGTCCACCCAACTCTAAAAATTTTTATATCTTATTTTACACGAAAATCTTAGATAGAGCTTCAGTTTTAATTCAAATAACCCAATAGAGAACTTATTTGATCTAAATAGTCATATATAGGTAATCCCATATCAAATAAAATATATATCCAAATAATTCAACATGTTTATCTTGAACTAATTTATAAAATAAATTCAACCAATAAACTAACATGATATTTATAATAGGCTTAAAGATAAATTCTATTTTACCTTCCTAACTATTTTTACCTTATGTTCCATTATCTCACCATTAGAATACTTACTATTTAGAAATAGTATAGCATTTAGTTGCACCTATATATCCATACGATTAAGCGCTCTAGTTTCCAATTACAAAATAATACCTATAAAAGAGTGTCATTAACTCTACAAAAGAGCTATGGATTCTATATCTACGAATAAAGAGTCTACGCCATTTAAGAGTCACGTCTTAAACGTACCGGTATATGTACCAATGTACCTACATCTAATTCTAGATCTCACCCTTTGGTATATCAAATGATATTAGTCAAGAATAAAAGTCTATTAATTCATTACAAGATCAAGATATGACACGTATGATTATCAAAAGTGAACTTATTTAAACAAACAAAATTATTAATCAAATCAATTTTAACTTTTGTCCTGATCTAATACAACATCACCTATTACAATATACCAACGTTTCTCCCATTAGGGATGTAGACAACATAATAATCTTAACATGAACAAAGCGCACAACTTTTTTCCCTTGATTGTAGATCTCATTATTTAGATTATCACCTTTAAGATTTATATTTTCCACACAATTTGTCCATCATATGCACGATCTTAAAGGTTTAGACTGATAGCTTAGAATTTTGTTTGCTCATCATATATTCAACATGAATGAATATAAAGAGGACATATTTGATATGTGAAAATAAATAATAAGCTCTTTATCAATTAATATCTCTAAAAACTATTACATCATTTAACCCTTAGGGCACCTAGCCTAATACTTTTTACTTTGATTTTCTCTCTTCTTTTTTTTAGGTGAAGTGATGTAGACAAGGGTGATTGGAGCCATGAGAGGTTTCAAATGAATGGATAACAAGCCGCCATGCCTAAGCACCTGCGAGCATCAACAAGAGGAGTTTTTTTTAACTTTTTCAATTTTTTTTGCCTTCTCACACATTGAGGATTTTGTGCATATTAATTATGGGGGGGAAATTATGCTTTTTGTTTTTGTTTTTGCTTTTAAAAAAATTGAAAAATTTTAAAAGTTTTGAATAATTGGAGGTGTTTTGTTTTCTTTGGTGAATTCTCCTAGATAAATGACGAAAAGTGTGCTTGAAAGGATTGCATTGGTTAGGGAAATGTGAATATTGTCTAGCTTTGTTCTTAGTTCTTGAGTTTGCTTCATTTTGGTTGTGATTGTTCCATATGGAGCATTATTTTTAATCTTTGAGTTGTGTATTTTTGAAGAATGTTTGTGTGATTATGTGATTTTTATTGATCTTTGAAGTCCTATAATTTGTTTGCTTTGCTCTTGTGGCAAAATCCTAGACCTCACCTTATTAAGGAAATGACTTAAGCCATCCTTGGACCGCTTGAACTTTTTTGGGCCCATCTTGATAAATTGCATCCCTACTATACCCATTTGAGCCTCATATCCTTTCTTTGTTGGCCACATTATTAGCCTAGCCACTAAATAATTTCGACTCCCTTATTCTAAGCATGTTAATCTTTTTAAGAATTATTTTTGAGCTATGCTAAGATATGGGAGGAAGGGTATAGTCTAGACAGTTTTCTTTTTGTTTTATTTCATTATGTTTGAAAAAAAAAAGATGAAAAGAAATTAAAAAAAAAAAGAAGAAGGAAAGAAAAGGTGATACACCTTTGGTTCATAGAAAGGAAAAATTTTAAGTTTAGGGGTGTATTAGCAGAAAAAACAAAAACAAAATAAAACAAAAGAAAAAGGAAATTAAAGAAAATAAAGTGTTTAATAAAGAAAGTGGAAACAAAGTTTATGGGTGTTACTTAAAAGGGTGGAATTAAGCTCTATCAGGGTCCTAGATTGATTATTTGCTTAGGATATACTTTGAACCATACATTCCCCTCATCCTACCCCTCATTTAAGTGAAACATTATAAGCTTATTAAAGTCCAAATGATCCTTAGTGTGGTGTTGGTCTATATTAGTAGAGCGAGACATAAAAGGTAAACCTATAGGACTTATTTGCGTTTTGTGAGATCATTGCTAATTTCATAGTTGCATAACCTTATCTAAATTGCATATAACAAAAAGTGAAAAAGCTACACACACACACTTAGAGAATCCAATTGGAAATGGAGCATGCTCTAAGGTTGAACACGATGCTTGGTCAACGTCTTTATTTTTCTTTAAGTTATGCTTTCCAGTCAATATTTAAGGAATTTGTTAAAGACCACCAATTTAGCATAATTTGCCTCTATTTTTTTTTCATTTTTAGTAAAGTTTATTTTCTTTTCTTTTGCTTTAGGACAAGAAAAATCTTAAGCTAAGAGATACGACAACTTTATGAAAATAGAGTTTTTTTTTTACCTCTTTTATACCTTTAGAGTTCTTGGTCCTTAATTTTATTTTTTTTTCTATTATTTCTCATTTTCTTTTTTGTTAATTATTTTATTTTATTCCTCTTTTTTTCTTTTGCTAGAGGACAAACAAAATATTAAGTTTAGGGGCATCGATAAC